>JAPFFP010046600.1:0-10880 GCA_026153255.1 Solanum medicagineum
GGCTATTTGAAGGGGCTTAGAACTTACATGTGCATAGGCCTTTTCCCGGGGAAACCTGGGAGAAACAAAACCGTGCGGTGGTGCATGGGCTACCCATGGCTGGCAAAGCGGACAATATATGCACGTGTGGGGTCCGAGCTGTTACACAAATCTTAAGTTTCAGCCTTTATGCCAATTACATGCATTCATGTTTATGTTGACAAGTTTATGGTGATTTTTGACACTCATTAAGATTTTTGAAATGATTTTTAAATGCATTTGTTGTATTCATGTTTTAGGCTGAAATCATCTTGCTTACTTCTCTTATGTAAGTTTCTTGACATTCGGGGATGAATATTCCTAAGAGGGAGATACTGAAACGACCCAAAAAGTGCCCAAAAATGTGCCTCTGAAATGCCCATAATCGTAATTTCCTTATATCTCAAAATCCATGCGTGATATTAAAAATCTGACTTCATATTTGTGATCAAGGGGAAAAATTGAGCGGGAAATGGGTATAACCCCGATTTTAAAGCAACCATAGGGAAAATTAATTTTCCCAAAAAATGCTTATCTAGTGGTGATCCCTGCCTTGGCAGTGACGCTCTAGGGGCACGGATCAGTGTTATTTTGTTCCCAATTTTTCTGTTTTGACCTAAGGCTTTGGTGCCTTGGGCCTATGCTTTCCTATGATTAAAAGTACCTATACTTAGTTATTTTTCAACTACATATCACTTAAGATACTCTCAAAACTCTCTATAATACTTAGCCAAATATTTCATCCAAGTTCAGGTGTCCCAAACTCATTTCTGGATCTCAAGAATTTCATTCAAGCTTCAAAGTCTCATTAAAATCTTCATCAAGAAAATCTCCAAAGTTGAGGTATGTGGGTTTCAACCATTGAGTCCTTTGACCCATGGTGTCCAACCTTTCTTTTTATGTATATTGCATGTTTTCAAGTTGGATGATCTATGGGTATCTCATATTATGAAAGTTGATTATAAACTAAGTTGGGGTTTCATAAAAATTGTCTGTTTATGCATGTTTTGAGCTATGAATCTATGATCTATTATGGGATTTGATGAGGGATTTTAAGCTATCTTTCATGAGGGTTTTACTATGTGTTGGTGGGTTGATTTACCTTGAGTTTTCTCACATGAGTTCACTCTTGAATTTCATGTTTTGAACTACATTACACAGCCGCCAAGTGTTTGATAAAATGCTTGGTTAAAGATTCTTGAGTTATTGATGATCTATTGTATGACTTATGACTCAAGCGACTTTATGATGAGGAAAGGAACGTAAGTATTTGTTGAATTCTGGAAAGTATCGATGCTGTTGCAAGTTGACCACACCATGTTCTGGGAGTGTCAAGCCTCAATCACCTTGTCCGGGGGTTGGGTAAGCCCGTACTACTATGTTGAGGTATTGATACCTCAATCACCGTGTCAGGGGGTAGTAAGCTTGTACTACCATGTTGAGGCATTGATACTTCAATTGCCTTATTGGGGCATGGTATGTCCGTACTACCATGTTGAGGGGTAGATACCTCAATCGCCTTGTCGAGGGATGGCAAGCCCGTACTACCATGTTGAGGGGTAGATACCTCAATCACCTTCTTGGGGTGGCATCCATTGGATTCCAAGTATTAGTTTTCTTGGTCTAGGATGCTATGGTCTCTTCCTGCATATACAATATGCTATATATAAGCACGTTTTACTTCAAGCATTGGTCATGCATGTCATGTTGTTATTACACTAATCCCTTGCTTACGACTATGCATTTTGACTATGTTGCCTATCTATTGTTGCATTGCATTCTACATACTTAGTACATTCAAATGTACTAACACATACCCTATTCCTACATCCTCTAGAGCTACTCACGATCATCCTCTGCGTGGCTAGATTTCACATCTTGAAGATATGCTTTGGCGAGTGTTCAAGTTTGGGGACGCTATGCTACTCTTGCCTTATTTCCTCTTTATGTTAAACTCTTGATACTATAAGGGTGAGCCCAAAAGGTGTGTTGGGCCTCACTCAAATCTATGCTTAGAGGTGTTGTTGGACAAGTGATGTAATTATTTTATGATCTTGACCCTTTATTGATAATGGTTATAAAAGACATCCCTTAGTCCCTTATACTTATTTGAATCTTTTGCTGATGTTATTTTGCTTTCACACCAAGGATGTGTGATTGATATGCTAGGAGGCTTGTTTGGGGTCCCTTCATGTTCCCATTTGCCATGTCAAGTCTAGGCCCTAGGTTTGGGTCGTGACACCGGTTCACCCTTAAAGTAAATACGTAAGAGAAAATAAGATAGTGGGTACATAGAAGGTGGCTTGTTCATGGATGATAGGACTCATCACAAACAACTCTCACAATCCAAGCTAACTGTCAAAGGTGGATGAAGATAGACTCCGGTCCCTACATGGTTAGATCATGAAGGCAAAGGGTACGAATTACTACATTTGAATGTAGTAAGTATGCGGGCTACAATGCATATGAACTCATCAAACCTACAATCAATGTTAGATGACAAGGGCACATATAAAGAAAGAAGTATACAGAAAAGAATCTAATATCGAGATGCCATAAATTCCATGATGCATGCAATAACATAATACTTCAACATAGGGGGATGTGACCTCAAACGACATCTAGACCATGTGAGCTATTACATGTAATTCGGTTGTCTTCCCCAAACCAAATGAAGAGGTGATTTACTAGCCAAAGGTAGACCATACTTCTGCTTATGGGCCTCCAATTTTGGAGAAGTAACCTTACCTTACAGGCACCCCTATTTCGTAAGGATTTTTCATTCATAAAATAATCATCAATAAAGGGGCATAAACATGAACTAATGTTTTGCGCATATTTATGGCACTTGAAGACTGGACCCTTGGAGATAGCCCCCCTCACATAAGTCCACTAAGTGCTAAGTCATCATCCCATGAGAATACATATATATATATATATATATATTTATGTGTTTGTGTTCGCGCTTTCAAAAGAACCATAAGTCTTCTCAAATCATTTCCGTGCATACTTAGTCTTAAATGCCAAACATTCTTCATAATCATGCATACTTGGAGTAAAGAGCCAGATCATACTTCTTATTCATGCATACTTGGGCTAAAGAGCCAAATAATACTTCATGTCATACTTTCATGCATAGGAATAGCTCATTCATACTTGTACATGTTGGTGTAAACACCCATAATTGCTCAAGGGGTCATATCATAGACATTATGTGATTGCATGTCATTCCATAATCATACTTTCTTTAAAATCATATTCATCAACATAATTCTACCTTAACCCACATCATAATCTTCATGAAAATTCAATGTTCATGTATGCATATGTCATAAGTGATGAGAGGATAGCATGGGCAATAGAGATTCATACTTAAAATAACAATATAAGTTGAAATCAAAGTAAATACATGAAGAAATTCACCATTAAATCATATTTGAGATTACCCATGCCTAGATTCCACATTTATAAAAGTGACATGCCTATTCGAATCTTTGTAATATTAATGCAATTCAATATATTAGGGCTTAAATCACTTTAGAAACATCAATTAAATACAACCCATATCTCAATTGAATCAAATCAACAATAATTTAAAAGACCTATATACAAAGTAAGCTTAAAATCTATATTTTGTGAAGTAAGAAGTGTTTCGAGCTTCATTCTTTAAAGGGAACATGAATCAATACCAAATACCTTAGATAAATTAGAAGAATCGAGAAGAAATTGATTTGAGAAGAAATCCCTTCTTGAATTTCCAAATTGAATCTTCAATGTCACACTTGAGAGAAGTTCTTAGAAGTGAGACTTTGAGTATTCTAAGTATAAATAATGAATTTGAATAAGAATGAAGGAGTATAAGTCTTTTAAGGGCTTTTGGATAGATTGGAAATTCAAAAATGACCCTTAGAAATCACCAAAATTATGAGAAAGCCATTAATGAAATGAGCACTTAAAAATGTACAAGCGACTCATGAAAGAGCACCACGGTGCATACAACACACCACAGACCATACAAGGGTCTATAGTAAGGGTCTTTAGACACTTAGCCCAATTTGAGATCAAGGACGTTTCCATTAAGGGCTTCACGGTTCGTACAAATTTCCATGGTCTATACAAGCTCCCGCAAAAAGATCCAAGTTCCGAGATGGTGATTTGATAGTTAGAAAATTTATATACTAACACCATCACAGGACCGAACCATGAGTTGTGGTAGGTTGTACAACCTGTACAAGGGGCTGTGGAGGATGCCTTAGCCACACAGTTGCTTTCAAGCCAAGGGCACCAACCATGAGCCACTTCCATAGCCAATGGTGAGCACCAAGTACCGTGAAGGGCTCAATAGAGGGACACTTTGTCTTAAATTCCACCATAATCCCAAACACATGACATTTAAGGCCAAGGGCCACCCCTAAGAAGCCTCCACGACTCATGGACCCCTCCAATGCTCATGGATCCCTCCATGGCTCCTGGAGGTGACCATGGAGTGTCACCTTGGTAAACAAATCCTAGAACGTTGATTTTAAGCATTGATAAGGTATCACAAGATTCGGCTCCTTTGAGTCTAGTTCAAGGATGATATAATGGCCTAGTCCAGGCTAGGGTACTTTGCTTGGTTATATTCGTGGTCTGAGATTCAGGTCTTATGTTTCTCTCTTACCATCAGAGTTACATTACTAGTTAAGATTTAGTTGTGTGGTTGAGATCTTCACCATCAGTAACTGATCCTTGTATCCATACATGTATACATCTCCTGGTTGTGCATTGGTGTACGTTTTGGGCTTATGGGGACTACTCGACATACATGCATAGACACTAGGATCTTACACAAACATACAACATTATACCTTTAATGTGTGATAGTTGTGATATGTTCTACTTGGGTTTTATTAGTTAGTTCTATTATACATTGTTGGGCCTACTCAGTTTGTCCTTTCTATTTCTACTTGGTTTTTTCTTCTAGTTCTACTCAGTTGGATTCCCCAGATGTCACAGACTTAGTTAACACTTGATCTTTACGAGTTCTTCAGTCGATATCATTGCACATCACTTGGGTTGTTTAGTTAGGGTTCTGTGGTTCTCCTAACATGTTTATCTTTTGGTTGGGGTTTAGATAGCTAACACTGCAATGTGTATTTACATTTATTTTACTATATATACTATATTTCACTTAGTTAGCCGATGATGCCTACTAGGTATTTTCATCGATACTAACCCCTACTTTTCTGCATCTACTAGTGGTGTAGGTCCAGGCATGAGAGATGGCCATTGATTAGTGGATGGTAGATGCTTTAAGAGACTTTGGTGAGCATTATCATTTCAGACATTCTACAGTGTCCTTCTATTCTATTTGTTATCTTTTGTATCTAGACACTTGCCTTGTATATTTATAGTTATAGTTATGTCTATAGTGGCTCTATATAGGTGACTTCCAAGGTCATGGTAGGATGTGATTGGTTTTCTGTTATGCTACTAGTGTGTGTTATTGAAACACCCCTTATGTGCTTCAGAATGCCCCATAATCATAATTTCTATATATCATAAAAGTCGTGCATGATTTCAAAAAATTAACTTCATATTCTTGATCGGGGGGCAAAATTGAGTGGAAAATATGAAAAAATCCCAGATTTTAGAAGACCTGTACCAAAACATAATTTTTGCTAATTTTTGATTTCTAGTGGCTCTGCGCGACTACGATGCGACGCCCCACTATATATTTGGGCACTGCGCGCCTGGTCCACGTCGCGCCTGGGGCGCAGACCAGTGCAAAATTTTCCCAATTTTCATACTTTATCCAAGGGCATTGTGGTAATAACCCAATTCCATTTAAACGTGAAATCCTCCATGTTAAGTCACTTCTAAACTTTAGAACTCACAAAACCCTCTCTAAAATATCTACAGGACATTATGAAAATCCCCATTCAAATTCAAGGATCTCAAGAACAACATTGGATTTCAAGGACCTAATCCAAGCTTCCAGTTTACTCCTAGAAATTCAATGTTTAAGGTATGTGTGTCTTCATCCATGGATCCTTTCATCCATCGAGCCCAACCTTCCCATTTTATGAAATATTGTATGGTTTCAAGTTGTATTACCTATGGGTATCTCTCATTATGAATTATGAATGTAAATTATGTTTGGTTTTATCAAGTATTGATTGATTAAGCATGAGTATCTATTTAAAGCATAAGTTGATTTATGTCTATTAAGACTATGCATGATTTGAACTATGAAAACCATGAAATATTGTGAATTTTGAGATGAATTTGAAGATAACCAAAATAAGGGTTTACTATGATATTGGTGGGTTGATTTGAATTGATTTTACTCCTCTTTGATATACTGTTGAGTTGCATGATTTTGAACAAGTGTCATGCATCTACCATGTGCTTGATGAAATTACATGATAAGAATTTCTAAGTTGTTGATGAACTATTTGATGATTTACAAGTCAAGTGATGTCAAGCTATTTATGGGCTCCCAAACATGTATTTAATTCATGAAAAGTATGTATGATGTTACAAGTGAAAGGTTGAGCCCTATTTCAAGATTCTACCCTCTTGTGAGCCATTCATGTCAAGTTGAGGGATCAAGCATGATTACAATTTTACACTCATTTTGAAGTTCAAGTAAGCTCACAAATAGAGGTAAAGCATGTAATGAGCTACTTATGTCAAGTTATCATGTCTCTTATATGTTGTGCATATTATGATTGAAGTAACATTATTTCAAGTATTCTGTGGGATTAGACTTAGTAGCAATTGAGGCTTAAGATGGGGGCTCGACTCAAGGAGCACTTAAATAAAGTCATTAGTCACTAAACTATGTGTCACCATAGGATCATGTTATTTCCCAAAATGAGCTTTGCTAGTGGATCCATCTAGTTCATGTTATTATGTTTGGTTTGCCTTTGCAAGTAGAACACACTTCGTGGAGGGTGTCATGCCTGGTCACCATACCGAGAGGGTGTCATGCCTTTGATTCCAAGTAGTAGCTTGCTTGGTATATGTCGATTAAGGTCTCCTCCCACATATGTATGATATACAACCATTGATCATAAATGTCATTTTGAAATTATATTCATTGCCTATATGTATGTTTTTTTGAATATTATCGCTTATATCTTTGTTTTATTGCACCCTGCATACTTAGTACATTCAAAGTACTACTGCATACTCTATGCCTACATGATATTACAATGTAGGGAGCGGTACTCCTATTGATCATCCTCCTCCACATGGCTAATTCGGTTCTTAGAAGAAAGCTTTGGTGAGTCCTCAACTCCAAGGACAATATCTATTTTATTATGCTATGTTGAAACTTCTTCTTTCTGTTGGATACTATATTTGTATATGCTTATGAGCTTGACTCCTCTTATGTTTTATGATTATGAAAGACTTCCCTTAATCCCACTTCCCTCTTTGAATAATTGACTCTTGTTATTGTTTTATTTTGCTTCCGCAACCAAGGAAGTGTACATGATATGCTATGAGGCTTGTTTGGGTTGTCCCCAGACTTCCCATTCGTCATGCCATGTCTAGGCCCTAGGCATGAGTCATGAAAAGCATTGTATCAGAGCAAAAGGTTGTTAATGGTCCTCAAAAAATCCAACACACCGCGTCGAGTAGAGTCTTATTCATGGTTGTTAAGCGTGCCAGAACTATGAATAGGGGGCTATAAGGCATTTAGGAAATGATTAACTTCTTCATGATCTATGTCGTGCTTTAGATATAGAGATAAGGCTTCCCCCAGAACAAATGCTCTTTTGCTCTTCTAGATCATTCCGCTAACAAGGGGAAGACTAAAGAGAGCCCGTACACTCGAGGAGCAACCAGCCCCTCCCGCTCCTCAAGCTCCTAAAGATGGAAGGGTGGCCCAAGATGAGTTCCAAATGCTATCACTATGTTGGCCCAACTATGACAAACCAATTGAACCAAGGGGCCCAATCTCCTTATGCTACTACTCTGGCTTCAAGGGTGAGGGATTTCACAAGGATGAACCCTCTAGTGTTTCATAGGTCCAAGGTAGAGGAGGATCCCGAAAAGTTCATCGATGAGGTGTATAAGGTGCTATCCATCATGTGGGTAAGTTCAGAGGAGAAACCAGAATTAGTGGCCTAACAACTTAATGGTGTGGCTCAAATTTGGTTTGCTCAATGAAAAGTGGAGAGGAGAGATAATGATGCTATTCCTTGGGAGGACTTCAAAGCTGCCTTCTTCAACCGATTTTTCCCTATTGAGTTTAAAGAGACTAAAATGATGGAGTTAATGAATCTTAAGCAAGGTTCCATGAATGTGATGGGGTATGCCCTCAAATTCAACAAGCTCTCAAAGTCTGCTCCTCATTTGGTTGCTGACCCTAGATCAAGAATGAACAAGTTTGTGTCGGGGGTTTCCAACTTGGTAAATGAAGAATGTCATAACGCCATGCTTATAGGTGATATGGATTTGTCTCGGCTCTTGACATGTCCTGAACAACTTGAGGGGGAAAACATAGAATGAGGAGAAGTGGGAAGTCTAAGATGGCTCAATTTGAGGGTGGTTTCCAAGGTTATAAGCATGTACAGTTTCACCAAACTCACAAGTTCGAAGGCTAAGGGTCCACCAATGCCCATAATAAGAGGTTTTCTAATGATGGGGTATCTAAACCCAAGGTTTCAAGGTGGAAATGGTGGGATGACTAATTCTAGGTGCCAAAAGTGTGGCAGAAACCATAGTGGTCCATATTTGAAGAATTCTAATGCTTGCTTTGGTTATGGTGAAATGGGTCACAAGGTTGTTAATTGTCCACATGCTCAAAACAAGGATAGAGATGGTCATCCTCAAGGCCAAGGTGCTAATGTGGGTCAAAGGGCAAACGGAGGCCAACAAGGAGGTGCCCTAAGGCAAAATAGGTTCTATGCTCTCCAAGGAACGCAAGGAGTGGATGAGGTGCCCGATGTCCTTACTAGTATGTTAAAGGTTTTTGATTATGATGTGTATGAATTGATAGATCTAGGTGCCACTCTTTCTTTCATTACTCCTTTTGTTGCCAAAAAGCTTCATGTGTGTCCCGAATTGTTGTGTGACCCTTATGAAGTGTCTACCCCCATTGGTAAAATAGTGTATAGGGATAGTCCCATGTTTGTATTGCATAAAGTCTTTCCTTGTGATTTTGTTGAACTTGACATGGTGGATTTTGGTATTATCTTGGGATGGATTGGTAACATGTCTATCATGCTTCAACTGATTGTAGAACCCGTGAGGTTAGATTCTAATTCTCTAATGAGCTCTTCCTTGAGTGGAAAATTCATGATGTGGTGGTCAAGGGTAGTTTCCTTTCTTGTCCTAAAGCCCAAAAATTGATTTCTAAGGATTGCATTTACCATCTTGTAAGGGTAAGGGATGTTGAGTCTACAGTCCTTCCTATAGAGTCAGTTCCAGTGGTCAATCAGTTTCTTGACGTCTTTCCCAATGAGCTTCCCAATGTTCCTCCCAAAATGGAAATAGACTTTGGTATAGATCTCCTCCCGATACACAACCCATATCCATTCCCCCTTACCATATGGCCCCGGCAGATTTGAAGGATCAATTGAGGGATTTGTTAGAGAAGGGTTTCATATGGCATAGCAACTCACCTTGGGGTGCATCAGTGTTGTTCGTAAAGAAAAAGGATAGTTCTTTATGAATGTGCATCGATTACCGACAACTCAATAGAGTCACCATAAAGAACAAGTATTCTCTACCAAGGATAGATGAACTTTTTGATCAACTACAAGGGGCTAGGCACTTTTGTAAGATTGATCTTAGGTCTGGATACCACTGAGTGAGGGTGAGGGAGTGTGATATTCTCCAGACTGCCTTTCGGGCTAGGTATGGGCACTTTGAACTTGTGGTAATGTCCTTTGGGTTGAAATAATGCATCGGCATTATATATGGATCTCATGATTGGGTTCTTTAAACACTTCCTTGATATTTTTGTGGTGGTCTTTATTGATGATATTTTGATTTATTCCCATAGTGATGAAGAATATGTGAATCACTTGAAGGTGGTGTTGCCAATTTTCTGGGATGAGAGGTTATTTGCTAAATATGAAAAGTGTGATTTTGGTTGAAAGAGGTTGCAGTTCTAAGGCATGTGGTGTTGGGTGATGGAATTAAGGAGGACCCATAGAAGATGGAGGTGATAAGGAATTGGCCTAGGCCCTTGATACCTACGGATATTAGGAGTTTTATGGGTTTAGCAGGTTATTATCAGAGGTTTGTGAATGGTTTCTCTTCTATTGGTTCCCCTATAAGAAAGTTGACACAATAGAAGGCAAAATTTGTTTGGGCCGATGAATATGAAAAGAGTTTCCAAACTTTGAAGGATAAGCTCATTTGCGCTCATATTTTGGCTTTACCGGAAGGGCTTGAGGGGTTTGGTTTATTGTGATGCCTCAAGGATTGCCTTGGGTTGTTTTTTGATGTAAAATGGCAAGGTTATAACATATGCCTCTAGGCAACTAAAAGTGCATGAGCGAAATTATCCCACCGATTATCTTTAATTGGCGGCCTTTGTTTGCTTTGAAAATTTTGGCATGAATATTTGTATGGGGTTCATGTATATATGTTTACCAATCACAAGAGTCTTCAATATGTTTTCACAAAAATAGATCTTAACTTGAGAAAATGAAGGTGGTTAAAACTACTTAAGGATTATGACACGAGTGTGCACTATCATCTCGGCAAAGCTAAGGTTGTGGTCTATGCTATGAGTGGCCATTCGTAGTCTAGCTCATATTGATGTTGGTAACAACGAGGTGGCTAGAGTAGTTCACCGGTTAGCTAGGTTGGGGGTTATGTTGAACCAAGTTGAAAATGGTGGTGTGATGGTTGTTGAT
>JAPFFP010046601.1:0-10880 GCA_026153255.1 Solanum medicagineum
AAATAGCATACACCATGGTACCTCCTCCTGGATAGATCGCGTCAGCTCATCCATTACCAAGGCAAACAAGAAAGGGCCCCAACACAGATCCTTGATGGAGTCCCATCTCAATAGGAAAATACTCTGAATCTCCTCCCACCGTTCTTACCTGAATTTTGGCTCCATCGTACATGTACTTAATCGCCCTGATATATGCCATTGGGACACCTTTCACCTCTGAGTTTATACAATTTTTCATATTATCTTTTTTATTTATTTTGTTCTACGTTTATTTTTTTTCATTGGCATGATTTTACCAGCATTTTAATTTTTAAATTTAAGTTAAATTCATTGTTGAGTAAAGTTATAAACTTATATTTTTTTTCTTTAAATCATATTTATGTACGTTATGCTAAAATTTGACATAAAGGTATTATATTAAATTTTTTTTATTTTGAATAAGAGCTTATGTTATAGTTTTATTTTCATTTTATATTGTAGTATCGACTTGATATTTCACATTACAAGCCATTTATATTTTAATTAGATCAAATAAATTATTTTTTATCAAATATTCTAATAATTTTGCTATGATATGATATTTATAATATTTAATATTTATGTTAACCATACATTTCATAATGTTCATATAAAATCTTAAACATGTCATTGGTAAAATTAAAATTAAAACATTACCATAAACAGATTAAATAATTCTAAAAATATTAATTATCGATTGTTTTGCATCTCATACTATTTTGCCTTTTATATAAAATTGCAGCACAAAGTAATGAATTTTTTTTTACCAAACTAAGCCATAATATAAACCAATTCACCAAAATAATACACATTTTTAGAATTTTACAAAATTAGTATAAATGTATTTGGCGGTGACATTTTAGGTGACGGGAGGAAACTGGCGGTGTTAACGAATAAACGTAACTCATGGTAACGTTTTACTCTTAAAACGTACTTGTGAGTAACATTTTAAGAGTAAAACGTTACTCACAGTAAATTTTATTAAGAATCCAATCACGGGCCCTGCAAAAAAAGAATCGAATCCTGCAAAGTAGGAGAATCAAATCTATACAGCTATAAAATGTAACTGGAAGTAAAGTTTTAGCTTGAAAACGTGACTGTCAGTTATGAGACTCCTTTAAAGTGATATTTCCTCTATTTTTTAAATTGATCGTGTGTGAGATTATAATGGAAGTTCTTTTACCACGCCTGGACATTGTTGAATATTATAATAAAGGTTTTTACATGTGAGTTGGTTGGTTTGTTGCATTGTTGAATATTATTCAAAAAAATTCATCAGGTATGAATTAAATAGTCGAGTTAATATATCTTATGATATTAAGGGTTTGTTATAACTCTAGATTTATCTTTTTTATTTACTAATTATTAAAAAAAAATTATTTTTTATGTGTAGGATAAAAATGGTAAAGTTTGAACATCATGTGATGCTTGCTTTGTATTCGGGTGGCGAAATGATTACTGATATGAACGGATTTAGGTATTCTCAATGTGCTAGAACAATTATTAGCATATCTACCTCAACCAACTATGTTGAATTGGTTGGTTTGTTGCATGAGAAAATGGGAACAAATAGTGAAAATATTCAAATGGATATTTCTAGAAAATATCCATGTTCAATTCAAGGCAACAATATAAGGTTCATCAAGTTTAATATTGAGAATGACCCATCTTTGTTACAATTTCTTTTCATACCTCAAAAATTTGCGGATAAGGTTGATATAAATATTTTGGAGATGTATGTAAAGACCAAAAAATAGACCAAAAATGATGTATTTCAAATTATTGGTCAGCATGATTATCACATGAATCTATTGGCTCATTATGGATTTGCCATGGTTAGTCAACCAACCAATTGCTCAACCATCATTCCAGAGATTGTCGATGCATGACCATCGATCATTTGATGAAGGCTCAAGTAGCCAAATGCATAGTGATACTAAATATGAGGCAAGATAAAATAACAACTTTATATCTAATTAAATTTTTATTGTCAGTATACAAAAATTATATCCTATTAATTGAAGAAATAACTTTTTAGAGTACAAATTGTTACTTTTAAAACAAGCTTCTATATTCCATTATCTTGCTAAAATTTAAAACTAATATATTTTTTTCACAGGGATAATGAGACCAACGTTGATCTGTATAATGATGCAAATGCTGAAATTAGTGATGAAAGTTCAGAAGAAGATGAACCTTTACAAGATGATAATGAGAGTGAACCTTATGAAGATGTTGATGATACTAGAGATTTTTCTCAAAATGATACTAGAGTAGTCTTCCTAATCAATATGAACAGGGTGCGTTCGAAATGAAAAATCATGATATACCTTAAGTTAGGACATTAGAGAATGAGGAAGACATTTTCATGTCTACATGTGAATCTAAGATGGAATATTGTTCTGTGTGGTCTAAATAAGCCAAAAAAGACCTTAAAAATGTAGGTCTTTTTAGTAGTAAAGAAAAATTGAACCAGGCCGTGACAATGTAAGGACCCGTTAGATATTTTAAGAAAATAACAGATATTTTAAGAATTGGTCCTGTTACTTTCTTAAAATATCCCTCTCATAATAATTTTAGTAGGTATTTCGGACTATTCGACAGCTAAGACTATTTAATTTATGGGTAAGAAATGACATGGGTTACTGCAATATAACCACTATTCTTTGTCTTTATTTATTATTGTTGTTGTTGTTGTTGTTGTTGTTATATTGATATAAAAATAAGATATCTTTAGGCAAACACTAGTGGATGCAGTTGTAAGGATTTATTTATATGCATCATGACAACAACATGATTGACATTACAATTCAAATAGGCCCTTGTAATCATCATATACACTAATAAAATTAAAATAACCATATAAAAAAATGAAAAAAAAAACAGATAAATATGTCTATATAGAGAGAGAAGGACTTAGGTTGAATGTCCTAAGTAAAAGAGAAGCGGGAGGCGGAGCAGACGAGTTTGTTACAGGTACTACTATTAAATTTTCTTTTACACAGATTGTTATGCATATATATATGTACAGGAGATAAGGCATATTTTGTCATCACCTGTAGTGTTTTAGGAATTGTCATACTTCACTTAATTGTTGCTATGATGTGAGTAAAAATAAAGGGTTGAAAATACATTGTTAGTGGTAAAATAGGACAAACTTGGGCCATGAGTAAATGATGATGATATTATAGGATGCTGGCATGGTAATAATACATGGACAAAATAGAAGTAGTTTTGAGCTCCCATTAACGATTTGATTTTTAATTATTATGTAGTAGTTGGGTTACTGGAGAAAAAAATAGGCAATTAGTATAATGTAAGTGTGAGTGTAATTGCATATGAGGATAAATAATGATTTTCTTGAATATTTTATAATGTTAAATTCTCTTTTCTCTTGACTAGTCAAAAGAGGCTTTGTTGATAAGAATCAAAGTTTGCAAGATTTTCTATGTAACTTGCTTTTCCAATATAATATCATATAAATATTCCAATGATCTATGTCATGTTGTTATTAGTATTTAAGTTTAAATGTATATTATATATGGCATAGTGAGAAAGTGGGGAAGTTGAAATCTGGATGTTTGCATTATGACAATATTGATTATTTAATGGATATATTAGAACCATCATGGGGGCCACGGGTTGGAGAGTTTAAACAGGTTGCTTGACTACTTTTCCTTGATAATTTGGTATTGTTAAGATCTCATGGTGATAATTATTTAACTAGATCGTGGTGCTACGGATTCCATTCAAAAATTGAATAGCCAAAGTGTTAGATTGACTGTGATTTGACTAAGGTAAGTGGACTTTCAGAACTTTGTAATTCTCATAGAATTCTCAAATTTTGCTTTCTCCTACGTGTGATACGTGAAATATTTTAATATTATAAAAAATGAGATGATTAAAAATGTAAATGTGAGTTGACATGTTATTATGGTACTTGAATTGATAAATGTGGTTAAGTGATGGGAATTCTATACTTTTGATATATATATTGTTGTGGTTGGAGATTATGAGTGGATTTATTTGTGGAATTCATATCATGTTCATTCATTCCATGACATGCATATTTGCATTGATTCCGAATATTGATATGAGTGAGAAGGAAAATATTGGGGAAGAAAGACCAAGGTCTTTACCGGTCAAGATATGATGCCGAGGTCTTTGCCGGCGAAATTACGATGTTGAAAACTTTATGATGATATTGTGATGCTGAGTTCTTTGCCAGTGAATTTATGATGATATTGTGATGCCGAGGTCTTTGCCGACGATGATATGATGTTGAGATATTTTTCAGTGATGTTATAATGCCGAGGTCTTTGCCGGCAATTATTGCATAAGCATTGCATTTCACCCTTGCATATTATTGCATAGCATGATGTTATTCCTGTGATTGATTGTGCTATCATTTTTAGCTTGTACTTTGAATTGTGATATGGTGAAATTCCATCTTTATTATGTATTATGTATTGCTGGGTTGGAATAACTTTCTGTGCAGGTTGTAATCGTGGAGATCGATTGGGACGAAATTAGTTTGTGTATTCTATTAAACTTCCTTTGTTTTGTTAGTTGACTTGCTGGGTACCGCGTGGTATTTGGTACTCACCCTTTAATTCTACACTTGTGTAGGTTGTGAGCCCGGACAGTGAATAGTATTTTCCTTGATCCTCTAAGGCTTCCCAGGAGACGTAGAGAGGTAGTTGTTATCATCTGAGTGACTCTCTTATTCCTATTTCTTGTGTACTTGTTCTATTCGAGAAGAAGGACAATTTGGACTTGTATTTCTTTGATTTTCTATATTGTTAGTGGCTTGTATGCGTGACAACCAATCCTTGGGTGGTATTTAAGTTTATGAAAATTCTCAGTTTTAGTTATCTATTCTAGTTAATTACTTCCGCGCGATATGTTTATTATCCCTTTAAGTTAAGGCTGACTTATTCTAGTGGGATTGAACAAGTGTCATCACGCCAATTTTTTTGTTGTGACAGTTGGTATCAGAGCCCTAGGTTCATAGGTCTCATGTGTGTACAAGCCAAGTATAAATACAGTCTTGAGGATCAGTACAGAGACGTCTATACTTATATTTGAGAGGCTATGAAAACTGTTAGGAAACTTCATTTTATTCATTCTTTCTCATCGTGCATAGTTATCTTCGTTAGTAATGAGTGGTGTCTATGTTCTCTTGACAGATGTCAAGGATTAGAGCTACTACTACTACTGGTAGAGGTGAGGCTACTGCCGAGACAATTGCTGAGACCCCAGTGAAAGGTAGAGGGAGGGGTCGAGCCAGAGGTCGTGCTTATGGAGTGACGTAAGTGAGGGTCCGTGCCCAAGGAGCGACACTAATTAGAGGGCAGCATAGAGAGGCTTCTCCAGAGCCATAAATAGAGGTTAATGAGGATCAGGCCCTTCCAGAGCCCACAGTTGCACCTTTACTTCAGGACACTCTATTGAAGATGATGGGTATGCTCAAAAACCTCACTCAGAGGGGTGGTACGACAGACGCGCAGGGAATTTCCCAACCGAGAGTGGAAGAGCAGACTTCAGGGCAGCATCAGGGTGTAGTTCATCTGGATCAGGTGGGTCAGCCCCCAGTGGTTCCTGCACTAGCTATTGGGGAACAAACCGCTCCAGAGGCGATTCTAGCAGCAAATGATCAACTTAGTTACGAAAGATTTCAAAAGATGAGACCACCTCAATTTTAGGGAAGTAAGAACGAGGACGCCTATGAATTTCTGACTTTGTGCCATGAGATGCTAGATGTAGTGGGGTTAGTTGATCAGTGTGGTGTCTGTTTTGTGGCACTTCAGCTCCGTGGACCAGCCAGGGAGTGGTGGAGGACTTATGTGGCATCTAGACCAGCTGGATCCCCTCTAGTGTATTGGAATGTGTTCTCTAGTGCTTTTAAGGAGCGCTTGATTCCTTGGAGTGCGCGAGAAAAGAGCCGATTAAGATTTGAGGACTTAAGGCAAGGAGGTATGATTGTTACTGAGTATGAAGCCCATTTTTGTCAGTTATCCCGACATGCCTTAACTATGATTCCAAATGAGGGGGAGAGAGTCTGTAGATTTTTCAGGGGTTTGAACTTCTCGATTAGATCCTATGTATTTAGAGCAGCTCGTGAGGGGGCTTCTTTTCAGTCTATCGTGAGCACTGCCAAGGAGGCAGAGTTGCTGGTTCGAAAAGAGTTCAGAGATCCTAAGAAGGCTCGTACTATGGGTCAATTTTCTGGTACTTCATCAGGAGGTAGGGGTTCGCATAGGAGTGGTGGATCTTTCAGACGACATGGTCCAGTGCATGCATCTATGCCAGTAGTTGAGGGTGGACAAATGTCTCGAGGGTCCCAGAGCTCTACCCGTGGTGGTCATAGTAGCTCTTTTGGTGGACAACAGTCTCCACCGGCCAGGGGTCGGGGCAGGGGTCAAACTGCTAGAGGTGGCAGGACTCCAGACAGTGGTATTTTGGTTCCACGTGGTGAATATCGAGGTGTAGCTCAGATTGGGGGTGGAAGAGGAGCTTAGTGCTATGCGTTTCCTAGAAGACCCGAGGTAGAGGCCTCAAACGCAGTTATTACAGGTATTGTTCCAGTCTGTCATCGGCCTGCATCTATGTTATTTGATCCCTGATCTACCTACTCTTATATGTCTACATACTTTTCATCTGGGTTTGAGTTATTATGTGATCGGATGTTCGTGCCCGTGCATGTTTCTACACTAATAGGTAAACCTTTAGTGGCAGATCGGGTATATCGATCCTGTCTTGTTTCTTTGGCTGGGTATGATACTTGGGTAGATATGATTATTCTGGATATGGTAGACTCTGATGTTCTCTTGGGGATGGATTGACTTTCTCCCTGTCATGCTATCCTTGATTGCTACGCAAAAACTGTGACCTTAACCATGCTTGGTGTACCAAAGATTAAGTGGAAGGGTAATAGTGGTTCTTATCCTAGTAAAGTTATCTCATACATTCGTGCCCAGAAATTGATTAAATAAGGGTGTTTTTCCTATTTGGCTTTCATTTGAGACACTAGTATTGAACCACCTTCTATAGTGTCTATCCCTGTGGTTCAGGAGTTTGTCAATGTGTTTACCACTGACCTTCTAGGTGTTCCACCCGATAGGGATATTAACTTTCCCATTGACCCTGAGCCAGGCACTAAGCCCATCTCCATTCCTCTGTATAGAATGGCTCCAGCTGAATTGAAAGAATTGAAGTAGCAGCTCCAAGACTTGTTAAGAAAAGGATTTATTCGCCCTAGCGTGTCACCTTGGGGTGCCCCAGTCTTGTTTGTGAAAAAGAAAGACGGGTATATGAGGATGTGTATAGATTACAGGCAGTTAAATAAGGTAACTGTCAAGAACAAGTACCCTCTTCCTCGTATTGATGACTTATTTGATCAGCTTCAGGGAGCGGCTCTATTTTCTAAAATTGGCTTAAGGTCTGGTTATCATCAGTTGAGGATTAGTGCATCAGATATTCCTTGGTGATGTCCTTTGGGTTGACTAACGCCCCTGCAGCGTTCATGGAGTTGATGAATAGGGTGTTCCGTTCCTACTTAGATTCTTTTGTTATAGTATTCATCGATGACATTCTCATGTATTCGAAGACTGAGGTTGATCATGTTAGTCACTTGAGGATAGTGTTACAAAGGTTAAAGGAGGAAAAACTATATGCAAAATTCTTCACGTGTGAGTTTTGGCTTGATTCGGTAGTATTCTTAGGGCATGTGGTGTCTAAAGAGGAGATCAGAGTAAATCCAGCTAAGGTTGAGGCAGTTAAAGGTTGGGGAAGGCCTACTTCAGCTACTGAGATTCATAGTATTGTGGGGTTAGCAGGGTATTATAGGCGGTTTATTCAGGGTTTTTCTTCCATTGCAGCCCCACTGACTAGATTAACTCAGAAGAATGTATCCTTTCATTGGTTCGATGAGTGCGAGATGAGCATCCAAAAGCTAAAAACTTTATTGACTTCAGCTCCCATTTTGACGCTATCTGTGGCAAATGTGGACTTCACGGTGTATTGTGATGCTTCAAGAGTTGGTTTAGGTGGTGTTTTGATGCAAAAAGGGAAAGTAATTGTCTATGCTTCTAGACAGTTGAAGGTTCATGAGAAGAACTACCCTACTCATGACTTAGAGTTAGCGGCTGTGGTTTTTATACTTAGCTATGGCGTCATTACTTATGTGGTGTACGTTGCGAGGTCTTCACTGATCATAAGTGCCTTCAGTATATTTTTAGTCAAAAGGATTTGAACTTGAGGCAACGTAGGTGGATGGAGTTGCTAAGAGACTATGATTTGACCATCTTATACCATCCAGGGAAGGCTAATATGGTAGCCGATGCCTTGAGTAGAAAGACTTCTAGCATGGGGAGTCTAGCCGCTATTCGTATTGAGGAATGACCTTTGGCCAGGGATGTTCAATGTCTAGCTAATGACCTAGTGAGGTTACAGTTTTCCGACGAAGGGGGTGTACTCGCTTTCATTGAGGCTCGTTCTTCCTTGATGGACAAGATTCGCGAGCTTCAGTTTGAGGATGAGAAGTTATGTATCATTAGAGACAAAGTGACCAAGGGAGAGGCTAAGGAAGTCGTGCTCGATCCTGATGGTGCTTTGAGGATTGGAGTTCGAGTTTGTGTGCCTAAGATGGGTGATTTAATTAGATTGATTCTTGAGGAATTTCATTGTACTCGTTATTCCATTCATCCAGGAGCAACAAAGATGCATCATGACCTTGAGTCAGCATTACTGGTGGTGTGGCATGAAAAAGGACATTTCAAATTTTGTGTCCAAGTGTTTAACTTGTTAGCAGGTTAAGTACGATCACTAACGGCCTGGAGGTGAGTTTCAAAGGATGCCCATTCCTACGTGGAAGTGGGAGCATATCACTATGGATTTTATGGTGGGCTTGCCCACTACCATGGGTGGTTATGTCTCAATCAGGGTTATTATGGATCGACTAACTAAGTCTGTCCATTTCATTCCTGTCAAGGTTAAGTATACAGCAAAGAAGCTGGCTGAACTTTACATTAGTCAAAGAGTAAGATTACATGGTGTACCTATTTCTATCATTTCTGATCGAGGTTCAGTCTTCACTTCACATTTTTGGAGGGCCTTGCAGCATGGACTAGGTACTCGGCTGTATATGAGTTCAGCCTTTCACCCTCAGACGGACAGTCCGAGCGGACTATTTAGGTGTTGGAGGATATGCTTCGAGCATGTGTGATTGATTTTGGTTCTTGTTGAGATCATCACTTACCTTTAGCAGAGTTCGCCTATAATAATAGCTATCATTCTAGCATTCAGATGGCTCCATTCGAGGCTTTGTATGGTAGGCAGTGTAGATATCTGATTGATTGGTTTGATTCCGCCAAGATGGATTCATTAGATGTAGACTTTCTTAGGGATGCTATGGAAAAGGTCTGTATGATTCAGTATAGGTTGTTGGCTGCTCAGAGTCGATAAAAGAGTTATGCAGATAAGAGGGTTCGAGCCCTGGAGTTTATGGTAGGTGATCATGTTTGGCTTAGAGTGTCACCTATGAAGGGTGTTATGCGGTTCGGTAAAAAAGGAAAGCTTAACCCTCGATTCTTTGGCCCATTTGAGATCTTAGAGCGAGTTGGAGAGGTGGACTACAAACTAGCCTTGCCACCTAGCTTATCATCCGTGCATCCTGTGTTTCCTGTCTCTATGTTCCAAAAGTATGTACACGATGAGTCTCACATACTTTCATTCGATTCGATGGCATTGAATCCAGGCTTGTCGTTTGAGGAGGAGCCTATTGCTATTTTGGATAGACAGGTTCGCAAGCTTAGAAACAAAAAGATAGCATTTGTGAAGGTGCAATGGAAGAACCGTCCAGTTAGAGAGGCGACTTGGGAGATAGAATCAGATATGCGTGCTAAATACCCTCACCTTTTCGAAACACAGGTACTCTCTTTTAATTTATGTTTGAGGATGAACATGATTTCTAATAGTGGATAATGTAAGGACCCGTCAGATATTTTAAGAATTGATCTTGTTATTTTCTTAAAATCTCCCTCTCGTAATAATTTTAGTAGGTATTTCGGACTATTAGATAGCTAAGACTATTTAATTTATGGGTAAGAAATGCATGGGTTACTGCAATGTAGCCACTATTCTTTCTCCTTCTTTATTATTATTGTTGTTGTTGTTGTTGTTGTTGTTGTTGTTAATGCAGCTGAAAGGATTTGTTTATATGCATCATGGCAACAACATAATTGACATTACAATTCAAATAGGTCCTTGTACATTACACACACCAATAGAATTAAAATAACCATATAAAAATAAATAAATATGTCTATATATAGAGAGAAAGACTTAGACTGAATGTCCTAAGTAAAAGAGAAGAAGGAGGCGGAGCAGACGAGTTGGTTACAGGTACTACTATTAAATTTTCTTTTACACAGATTGTTATATATTTATATATGTACAGGATATAAGGCATGTTTTGTCATCACCTGTAGTTGTTTTAGGAATTGTCATACTTCACTTAATTGTTGCTAAGACGTGAGTAAAAATAAAGGGTTGAAAATACATTGTTAGTGGTAAAATAGGATAATCTTGGGCCATGAGTAAATGATGATGATGTTATAGGATGCTGGCATGGTAATAATTCATGGACAAAATAGAAGTAGTTTTGAGCTCCCAGTATCGATTTGATTTTTAATTATTATGTATTAGTTGGGTTACTGGAGAAAAAAATAGACAATTAGTATAATGTAAGTGTGAGTGTAATTGAATATGAGGATAAATAATGACTTTCTTGAATATTTTATAATGTTAAATTCTCTTTTCTCTTGACTAGTCAAAAGAGGCTTTGTTGATAAGAATCAAAG
>JAPFFP010046602.1:0-10880 GCA_026153255.1 Solanum medicagineum
TCAGGGGGCAATTCCGAGTCAGATGGGACAAACCGCAGGAGGTACGGAGGCCGGGAAGGCGGCGCGTGGAGCACACGCGCCGGCGAACTTTGGGGGAATCAGCCGCGCATGGGGGCGCGTGGGGTAATATCCGGCAATGAAATTTGAGTGACTGGCCAGAAAGGGAGTTCCGCACCCCTTGCTGGTGGAATTTTCCGATCAGAGGTGTGAACAGTGAACAGTCACCGTGAACAGTAATTTCGGTGAACAATATCCCTCGGAATCTGGTTCTGGTTTATTTGGTTCGCGTCAGGTTAACCTTACGGCTCTGATACCATGTAGAGAAAATAAAGAAAAGGAACACAATAATTTACGAGGTTCGGCAATTTGTGCCTACGTCCTCGGACCAAAAAACTCTCTCTCCTTTTTTTGTGTGTTGAGAGATATGGCATTAGGTCAATATATATAAGAGCTTGGGGCTCTATACAAGTTGAGTATTTACAGAATTATTGTTTCCCTATGACTCTTAAATCCATATAATTAAAGGACTCTAACAGATCCCTATAATTAAGGGATCCCTATAATTAAGGATTCTAACACATGGATTGGCGAATATCGAACATAACCTCTGCATCATTAACCCTAAATCGTATTTGACCTGAATGCATGTCCACTAGGGCTCTCCAGTAGCCAGAAATGGTCTCGCCAAAATGATGGGCACCTCAAAAACAACTTCGCAGTCAAGGATCACAAAGTCTGTCGGGAAGATGAATTTATCCACTTTAACAAGAACATCCAAAAGGATTCCCTCCAACTTATTAATGGTTCGATCCACCATAAGCAACCTCATTCTTGTCGGGGTAGGAGTACCAAGGCCAAGATTTTTGAACACCACAAGAGGCATTAGATTGATGCTCACTCCTAAGTCACACAAAGCTCCTGCAAACGCGATATCACCAATGTTACAGGTAATGATCAATGTACTAGGGCCCTTTCGCTTTTGAGAAAGATATTTAGACATAATTGCACTACATTGTTGGAGTTCTTGTGAGAACTCTTGGGTCAAAGTGCGTTTCTTGGTGACTAAGTCCTTCATATATTTGGCATACCTAGGCATTTTCTCTAAAGCTTCTAGAAGGGGAATGTTGATGGAGAGTTGTTTCAACATCGAGAGGAAGTGTTTGAATTTTCCCTCCTCTTCCTTTCTCTTAAGCCTTTGCGAGAAAGGAGGAGGAGGTCTGGGAATTGATTTGAATTTCTCCTACTCTCTTATCTCTTCTTCTTGCATCCCGACAATCTTCGGGTCTTCTGCCTTAACCAAGACTTCACCACTAAGACCCTTTTCATAAGCTTCATTCATAACTACGGGCATAGGGGGGTCTATGGTGCTTTTTCCACTCCTAGTCATCACCTCCATGCAATGCCCTTCATTCTTAGGATTTTGAACCGTGTTGCTAGGTAATGTGCCCTTTTGGCGTTAGTTTAATTGTAAAGAAACTTGCCCAAATTGTTGTTCAAGTTGCTTGATCGCCACCGAGTGATACTCTATATTTTGGTTAACACTTGAGATATCTGCTTTCATTCCCTTTAAATTTTCATCTTAATGGTCAGCTTGCTTCAACAATTTTTTGAACATTTCTTCAATCCTGTAGTTGCTTGAATCGACATCATGATTGTGTGGTGGCACACAAGGAGCATTCCTAAATCCCTCTCTTCTCCCCCATTCTGCGTCTACCATTCTCTCTCTCCATAGTATCCACCCGGGTTATCTCTATACATCCCATCGCGGTTGAAGTTCCAACCTTGATTCCCGAAACCTTGCCTCCAATAGTCTGAATTGGACCCTTAGGGGTTGTTCCGGAAACCCGCTGCTTGGTTGCTTACAAAGCATGTATCCTCATCAATGAATGGATCATCATAGGTAGGAGCCTTCGAAAGTTGGTAGTGACCGCTTTAATACTTGCTTGATTTTTCTTTAAAACCAAATCCATACTTGTGCGAAGTTGAGCAAGTTGTTCTATGATCTCTTCGTTTACCTTGGCTTGCTCACTATTGGTATTAAATGCACAAGAGGGTTTCATCACACCCCGCTCTCGTTAATCCCATGCTATATTTGTTTTGACCACTTGTTCCATGCTCCATCTTTGCGGTATCAATGCAAAAGGTTGTTCAAGAACATGCCTCCTATGATTGTGTCGGCGCAAGCTTGACTATTCTCATCAAGTGCCCGATAGAAAATCTCAACCAAGGCATCATCCACAATCTTGTGATCTGGGACCATCCTCAAGCATTTAGTAAACCTCTCCCATATTGTGCTAATAGAATCACCCGACAATTGCTCAAAGTTGTTATTTTGGTCCTTAAGCTTCAACTTCTTAGATCTTGGAAAGTATCTTTCAGGGAATACTCTCTGAAGTTCAGCCAACTTGTGATTGTACCAGGAGAAAGCTCAAATAACTATACAGCTACATTACCAGTCAATTACAATGGGAAAACTCTTAAATCCACAGCAACAAGATAAAGGTTTTGTGTCCCCGTGAAACTCTTGCAAATAAACACCACATTTTGAAGATGACGGTGGGGATCCTCCAAAGGTAGCCCTGTGAATAGACTGCGGTTTTGGAGCATTTGGAGCAATCCACTTGATACCGTGAACTTAGTATCTACCGATAGAGGAGGCAGTACTATAGCACCGGTAACATCCATAGCCATAGGGTTCAATCGATATTGATTCCACCCATAAGCATTTTCTCTGAAGTCCCTGAATGTGGCTTGTTACCCCTTTGTTGTGGATTCTCCTCTCTTTCCATGTCCTCATTCGTATGCATCTCCTCCTCAAACTCAATATCCTCATTCACTTGAGCCATTCTTCTTAGTAGTCGATAGATCTCCAAATTATATGGAGCTAAGGGATTACCTTGGCTCCTCTTGTTGGGCATACAACCCAGTATACCCTGCAAATAAAATCAACCAACGAAAACAAAAACAAAAGTAAAGTACAAGAGACTCTCGAAATCAACACTAGAATTAACTAATAGTAAAATCAAATAAAAATCTAGTCGTATTCCTCGACAACGGCGTCATAATTTCTGATGATGTTCACGCTCCAATAAGAAAGTGATCGTTGTCAGCAATTAACCTAACCAAGGTTAGGATCGAATCCACAGGGAATACAGGACTTGATTACAAGATTTCACCACTAATCATTTCTAGCATTTATGACTACAATCTCTAAATTGGGAGGGGGTGGGTGCTGCCTTGATTACCCCAGATAACATAGCTACAATTGGTGATTTGTATCCAGGATGGTAACTTAGGTTTTTCCAGCCCTGTTGTGAAGGTGAAGGTCGAATTTCACCATGGCATGCCAACTAACCGTTACCAATAGTCCCAGTCAACCTCCCCTTGGTCAGGTTTGGTTGATTAGATAAGAACACATCAATCAAATTTTGTCATCTACTTCCCTTTTCCTATTCATCACTACCTTGGTCGGGATCATGATAATAGGTGGGGTTTGGTGTTGGCCACCACCAAACAACAATAATCATGAAGGGAAATAGATGATACCTGTAAAACCCCAATCACAAAAATGCAAGAAACCTAGGTCATTTCAATGTCAACTACTCATAGTTTCCACAACCCCAAGTTGTGGGTACTTAGCTACTCATGGCTATGGCAAAACACATAAGAATGCAAATAATAAACATAGTTGAGAGCTTCACCAATACCAATGAAGGAAATAAGCACCACAAATGGCAAATCTATAAGCTTGATTGATCAACAATGAGTACAAGGCAAAGTTTGCAATCCCCAAAATGGGTTTCCAAGAGACAACAATAAACTAATCTAAAAACTAAGAAAAGCTTCAAAAAATGTATTTCTCAATAGTCTATGGTTGAATCCTTGTCCCAACTCTCCTACTAAATACCTAACTTAAACTATATATAGTATTTACAAAGTAACCCTAGAATTTACACAGAAAAGACAACTGGAATTTGATAAGTTACACAAGTACGACTCGCAGGATGACCTATAAGTCATATTTGGGGTTATATATCAGGTTCTTGACATATTGGACAAAACTGGTACGAACCATAGGTACGAGTCGTTGCTTAAGCTATGACTCGTATATTGGTCTCATAGTCTTGGTCTTCAGTTTTTGGTCCAACATCTTGGCTCTCTAATTCTTGCTACGAGTCCTAGTGTAACTTACGACTCATATGATGCCTCGTAGGGGTGACCTACACTTAGAAGATTTCTAAATTTTGGTCTCTGATTCTTGCTAACACACCACCCTACAACTTATAGCTTGAGCTACAACTCGTAGGTGGGCCTGTAAGGCCTATGCTTTAGCAAATTCCGCAACTTTTCTTCAAAATCATGCCAACCTAAATTTTCTGCAAGATTAACACAAAAACACATCCAAACACTAAAAAGTTGCTTTAAGAACTTTTAAAATCCCTTGTTTCAAGTACCAAATGTGTTGTATTTTGACAGCACATCATTTTTCATAACCCAAGCCTAGGGTCTTGACGTGACACGACGAATGGGAACGTGAAGGGACCTAAACAAGCCTCTTAGAAAATCAATCAAACATCCTTGGTTGCGGAAGAAAAGTAAACAACAATAACAGATATAATAAAATGGGAAGCAGGACTAAGAGAAGTCTTTGTTAACCATTAAAGCATAAAAGAGTCAAGCTCATAGCATAAGTATATCAAAATATCCAACAACACCTGTAACATAGAATGAGCAGGGGCCAAGACACTCTCCAGTCTTACCCACATAATAATAAGTTTTCAACATAAAGAAGTCTCAAAATAGCAAGAATAAGGTAAATAGTGTCCTCGGACTTGAGGACTCACCAAAGTTTATCTCCAAAGTGTAGCCACGAGGAGGATTTATCAAGTGGTGCTCCGGCCCCTACATGGTATTATCATGTAGGCATAGAGTATGCATTAATATGTTTGAATGTACTAAGTATTTAGGATGCAATTCAACAAGACGTAAGCTAACATAGTAAAAATGCATAATCATAAGCAATAGACAAGTAAATTTCAATATGGTATGTATGACCAATGGTTGAAGTAAAACATGCTTGTAAATCATTCAACTTGCATAGTATATATAGTGTACACATATGTGGGAAGCGACCTAAACTGACATAGACCAAGTAGCTACAACTTGGAATCCAAGGCGTGACACCCTCTCGGCAAGGTGGAACGAGCATGACACCCCCGGCTAGGCGTGGTTTGCTTGACAAGGCAACCCAAACATGATAACATGACTAGATGGATCTACTAGTATATCAAGGGTAATAATCATAATTCTATGGTGGCATATAGTTTAGAGACAAAAGACTTTATGTAAGGACACCTTGAGTCGAGCCTTCATCTTAAGCCTCAATCGGTGCTAAGTCAAATCCACGGAATACTTGAAAATAATCATAAGTTATAGAACTTCTAAGAAACATGAACATGGCATGAGTAGCTTTTGAAACATATTGGACCTCTATTAGTGAGTTTAACTTGAAACATAAGAGTAGAGCATAATCATACATGAACCCTTGCTTTAACATGAATGGCTCACAAGAGGTAAAAACCTTGAAATAGGGCTTAGCTCGTAACTTGTAAAATCATAGATAATTTTCATGGATTCAATACATACTTGAAATTCCTTAGTCATCACATACTCACTTGACTTGTAAATCATGAAGTAGATAATCAATAACTTGAGAATCCTTGAATTAACATTTTATCAAACACTTGGTGGGTTCATGTACTAGTTCAAAATCATGCAATTCGAGAGTGAAATAAGATGAGAAAACTTAATGCAAATCAACCTACTAACATGCAGTAAAACCATCATGTAGGGTACCTTGAAATCCATCATCAAAACTCATAATAGATCATAGTTTCATAGCTCAAAATATGTGTAGTCTCAATGGATATAATCAAATCATAGTATAAGCTTTAAATAGATAGTCATGCATAATCAATCAATATTTCATAAAACCTCAACATAATTCATGCTCATCATTCATAATAAGAGATACCCATAGGTACTACAACTTGAAAACATGCAATTTTCATGAAAAAGGAAGATTGAGCTCCATGAGTGAAACGACCCAATGGATGAAACCCACATACCTAAATTTGGGGATTCCTTGATTTCAAGGAGGCTTGAAGCTTGGATTGAGTTCTTGAAATCCAGTGTGAGCTTGAAATCCTCGGATTTTGGATGGGAATTTTGATAAAGTGTTGGAGAGGTTTTAGAGAGGGCATTTGAGTGATATAGAGTTGAAAAATGGCTAAGTATGGGAGAATTCATGTGTAAATGGGCATAAGGACATGACCCCAATGCCCTTGAGTTGAAACAAAAAATAAGGAAAAACCAACACTGGTCCATGATGGGTCCGCGTCGCGACCAAACGCATACAGCCACTGTTTCCCAAAAATTCAGCGAAAATTATTTTTCGCTATGGGTCCTCTAAAATTCGAGTTATGCCCATTATCCACTCAATTTTTACCCCCTGATAGAGAATATGAAGTCGGGTTTTTGATATCACACATGAATTTTAAGATATATAACAATTACGATTATGGGCATTTCCAAAGAAGATTTTTGAGGCATTTCATGACTCCTATTATCTTTATGTAATTGTGAAGACTTCCCTTAGCCCCTTTATCCTTTTTATGCTTGTTGTATGTGGATGGATATGATGGAAGTCCCTAGTTCCATAACACCCCAATAGCGTGAGTCATACTTACCCATCCCTTAGATTTATTTGTTATGTAGTTCATGCAAATCCTCTTCCCTATAACATCCCCAAAGTGTGAGTCAAAAGTCCCGCTTCCTTTAGAAATTATGTGTTATGTGCTTTTTTCTCTTTTATATTTCTGCAAAATCAAGGATGTGCTATCCATGATTAAGCAGCTTGTTTGGGGATCCCCCTCGAGTTCTCGTTCGTCGTGTCACGTCTAGGACCTGGGCTTGGGTTGTGACAATGTCATTCTCCTAGAAATTCCACGCAAGTTAGCTTTTTTACATCACCTAATTTGACTTCAAAATGATAATTTTATTGTAGTTGGAAATCTTGTATACGAGTTGGTTGTATTCTGGAAGTTCAATATACATGGCACCTAGTTGTTCTTCACGATCGCGAGGCCCAAGGTCACAATCGAGAAGTGTGGTCAAACTTAATCATCATGATGGAGTGGCCCAGGGTTGCGATCATGATGCACTAGCCATATGACCATTGCAATAGCATGGGCCAGGGTCATGATCGCAATGAGTAAATGACCTGCACCAAATTTCAGCTAGGTCGAATTAAGACAGATGCCGATCAAACTAAAGTTATTAAGCATGACAGACTTTTTGTTCTTGGAGATAATTGCATTTTGATTGAATTATTTAAATAAGGAAAAGGAAAGTAAGTAAGGTAAATAAATCTTGTGTTCCAATAGAAGCAGAAGTAATGTGGATTATTCAAGAATCGAAGTCGATTTGCTTTATAAAAAGAAGATATTAATGAACTTCTATGAAATGGTTTCACGAGATTCAGCCAATTGTCTTCTCAAATTTTTTGACGGAGTGATCAGAACACGTTCAGAACCCCGTGCATGCGAACGAATTATAAAACTCCACCAAATTCGATGTTCCAGATCCAACAGCATGGTCAAAATTTTCATATGAGGTCATTATGACTAAAAGTAAGTCCCCCTTCTCAAGGTCATTTTTATCAAAATTTATCGAGGGGCTCAAAAATGAGTCCAAAAGCCTAAAAACAGACGGAAGGTCGTTCTAGACCAAACTCGATGTTTCAAAGCTAACCGTGCTGTTAAAATTCTCATCTGGGCATGTTTCACAAGGATGTTGACTAAAAGTCAACTATTCTTAAGGCCAAAATGCAAGACTATGTACAAACTTACACAGAAAACCTCGGTATTCACGCCAGCCATATTTCTAGTCTAATTTGCTTTCAAAAGCTGGTGGAACTGTCAGAATTTCATTCTAACGCAATTTACCCATATTTACTTAAAAACCCACTTTTCAAGCTATAATAGGCCTACTAACATGGAAAATTGCACAAATTCAAAACAAATGACCGGACGACCAGATTATCAGTACCAGCAAATCATAAATCACATGGGGTCACTATAGGAATGCTCCAACCGATGAAAAAAACACAGACACATGGAAATAACTTAGAGGGTCATTACAAGTTAGTTGGATTGCCTATTCGGGGGTTTTGGTAGATGTCATCATGGTCTGGGTTTGAGTCATGACATCTCATCTAAGTAATATGTATATTTTCACATAATAATAAGATAGTATGACAAAATGGAGCTAATACCTCATCTTCTTTAATACTTTTGTAAATATTAAAATTTCTACTTTTTTGAAGCCTTGTAGATTGATTGCTGGGGATTTAGGTGTATCACGTCAACCATCTTCTATTTCCCGAATAATCTATCCAGGATAATGCTAGCTGTAGAATCTAATCATATATGTAAGCAACTAATCTTGATCAATATTTTATGCAATTATTTCATATTGATTTATGAAAAATTCAATTTAATAGATTATTCAATGTTAGTTGATAGACATGTTGATTAATAACAACGGTCTGTAATCACAATTTAAATAGAATTTTTTTCATATATTTAATAATAATATAAAATATCTAAAAAGTATGATGCTCTCTAAAGAAATTATAGGAAATAAATATGAGCTTTTGTAAATCTTGCGACATCACAATTTATATAAATATAACATCATTTACTTTTCATTCAACAGTTGAATATTTAAGAAATTAACATTTAAGTTGATAGATCTTTTTGCATATTTAAATATTATCGAAATTGATATTTCAAAAGTCTTGTCCAATATTGATTTTTTCTTTCTTATTTGAACCAAAAAAAATTTCATTGATAAAATTAAATATAACAAATATATATATATATATATATATATATATATAATTTTTTCATAACTTAAATAAATTGGCAAACACATTTGTTATTTCTCTTTGATCATCTTTTATGGATATTGTTTACTCTGATTTAAACCACATTGAATTTTTATCCTGATAAGAAAAGATTGACCAAAATATTGGTCAACATAAAAGGGGATTCACTAACTAAATATATTTCATGATGATTAATTATAATTTGTTAACAAATGAACTTTCATTTATTTTTATGCCAAAATAAGTAGTACTACCAACTAAAATTCTCTAATTTATCCTTTTAAAAATTTTACATAATTCAAATTCTTTTCCTATAAATAGGACTCAATTCTGGACAAAGTAACAGAAAACAACAACAAACACAAAGTCATTTTTCCATTCAAATATACTATGTTTGCTCTGTTAACCATGAAAAGACAGATGGAAGAACAATTGCAGAAGGTAAAGAAAGAAGACAGGGTTACAAAAATCACAAATATGTGATATCAAGTGTTAAATGGAAAAGAGATCTCCAAAGCCATTGACCCTCATGACCTCAATGATCTGCGATATCTGATGAAGAAAAATCTCAAAAAGGTACATCATTTAATTTCAGCATCAAATGCTTTTCAACCCATTTCTAGTTGATTTTAGTTTCAATATATCTTTTAATTCATAGATGTCTATTTTACTTTTCTATAAGTTATTGAGCAAGATTATTTATCAATGAATTCTGATGTTTCGAATATTAAATTGTTGTCTCATTATGCATGGAGAGTCTTCATATATATTCGATAGCTTTTTGTTATAAATATATGTATTCATGTGTTTGCATTTTAATTAGTAAGTGCAGCTGATAATAAATCAATAAAAGCTATGTCTAAGAAGCTTCAAGAAATATTGTATAAAAAAGCTTGATTATAAGAAGAAAAGTTAGTAGCTTATAATCTCTCTGTTCATTTTTACTTGTCACATTTGAGCTTGGCATAACTATTTAAAAATAATAATATTTGAGATTGTTGTTTTACTAAATTACCCAAATTAATTGATGTTTAGTATTAGATCTTGAAAACGAATTAAGTATTTAGTGGTAATGGTAAAACAAGAAGAAAATAATTATCTACTCTTCTTCATACATTAGATGTGCAAGTAAAACCTTTTGTCGACAGAAGAACGAAAGATGTTAGATACTAATTTTTATCACTAGATACTAAATGGAATCAAATTATAGCAAAAAGGGAGGAAAAGGATAAAGAGATGTCCTAAAATCATGTAATGTCTTGAAGAAAAGTACAAATGTTCTCTATACCGTTCCATAAGACTCTAAACTCGTTTTGATGCAACAAATCAATAAATATAGGGTTATGATATCAACTTTTGCCATGGCACCGATCTTCCATGAATTGTATCCACACTATCTCTCTAGTGGGATGTCACGTCCTGATCCCTGAAGTCATAATTGTATGTCATGACCCAAGATATGCGTGGGTATAACACGACAAATGAGATCCATGAAGGAACCTCATACAGGCCTTCTTAGCATACATATCATAAGCATTCAAGGTAATAAGAAGAAACATATAAGCGGAACTTGAGATATAACCATAACTAAAGCATGAAAGTCGTAAGAGGTACAAGTCAAAGAGTAATACATCATGTCCAACAAGCATCTAAATCATACATTGGGTGAGGACTAAGACATATTTCAAGCTTAGCCTCAATAAAAAATTGACAAAAGATAGTCTTACAACAACAACAACAACAACATTACCCCAATGTCTCAAAGGCTCCCGCCCATTGCGGGTAAGGGGGGTCGGATGTACGCATTCTAACCCCTATGTTTAAAAACATAGCGCGACTGTTTTCGGATGACACATGATGAGCATCGAAAGTTGCATTGACTAACTGCTACTTCACAATTGAAAGAAGCGCAGACAGTTTAAAGAGCCAT
>JAPFFP010046603.1:0-33263 GCA_026153255.1 Solanum medicagineum
CATTATCTCGTACTGAGTCCCTTCCGGGGACCTGCATTTCATGCTGCAGGTACAGGTGCTGCAAGATCTCCCCAGTAAGAGTAACGGATATTCAGCTATTATTTCTCAACTCCAGGTTGTTCCGGAGTTTTGAGTATTTTTAGAGTTTATGTGTTTGCATTATACAGTTAATTCAGACGGGACCTGTCCCGAACACATGTAGATACATTCTCTTGTTAGAGGCTTTGTAGACTGTGTAAACTAATATGTGGTCCTGTCTCGTACTTTAGACACCGCGGCCCCAATGGCCTAGCTATACGCATCTCCTTTTATCTTGTTAATACCCTTTTATCTCCTTAGAAGCATGCCAAACATAGATATTACTTATAATATGTATGCAAAGCGTATAGATATAGATTGGTTCTCCCGAGCCTTATCGGCAACGGGTGCCAATCTGCCCTAACCGGACTTTGGGGCATGACATATGCCCTCAAGTTCAACCACTCTCTAAATATGCTCTACACTTGGTTGCCCACCCAACGTCTAGAATGAACAAGTTCGTGATGGGTGTAGCCAACTTGGTGATTGAGAAGTGTCGGTCCGCTGTGTTGATTAGTGAGATGGACTTGTCCCACTTGATGATTTATGTCAAACAAATGGTGGAGAAAACGTTGATGAAGATAAGGTGTCATGAGACCAAAAGGGCTCGTTTTGAGGGTAAGTTCCAAAGTTGCAAAGGTGGACAATTTCATCAAGGCCAAGGGTCTTCTCATGCTTCTAATAGGAGATTTACCAATGACATCCCTTGGGCCCAAGGTGATGGTGGTGTGGGTCTTAATGATACATCCAAGATGTGGTAGGGGTCATAGTGGCCCACGCATGAGGAACACTAATGCTTGTTATCGTTGTGTGGAGGTGGGGCATAAGGTGATGGATTGTCGTCAAAATCACAATAAGGGTAAGGATGTTCGTCCTCAAGGCCAGGGTGCTATTGAGGTTCCTTTAGGTAGAGGAGGTCAACAAGGTGGTGCCCCAAGGCACAATCGGTTTTATTCTTTACATGGGAGGCAAGGGGTTGATGATATGCCCTGTGTCGTCATCGGTATGTTAAAAGTTTTTGATTTTGATTTGTATGCATTGGTAGACCCAGATGCCACTCTTTATTTTGTTACTCCTCTTATTGCCAAAAATTTTCATGTTGAGCCCAATTTGTTGTGTGAGTTTTTTGAGGTGTCTACTCCTATTGGTGCATTTATTGTTGCTAGAAAGGTCTATCAAAATTGTCCCATTTGCATCTTACATAAAATATTGCCTTGTGATCTTGTTGAGTTGGATATGGTTGATTTTTATGTTATTCTTGGGATGGATTGGTTGCATGCATATGCCTCAATTAATTGTAGAACCCATAGGGTTAAATTCCAATTCCCGAATGGACCAGTCCTTGAGTGGGAGAGTCATGATGTGGTGGTCAAGGGTAGGTTTATCTCTTGCATTAAAGCATAAAATTTGATCTCTAATAGGTGTCGTTATCATCTTGTGAGGGTTAGGGATGTGGAGTCTAGAGTCCTAATAGAGTCGGTTCCAGTTGTACATGAGTCACTTGATGTCTTTACAAATGTTCTTCTAGGAATTCCTCCCGAAAGGGAAATAGACTTTTGTATGGACCTCTTTCCCGATATCAAAACCCATTTCTATTTCCCCTTAACGTGTGGCCCTGACAGAGTTGATGGAGTTAAAGGTTAAACTAAAAGACTTTGTGGAGAAGGGTTTTATTAGGCCTAGCCAATCACCTTGGGGTGTATCAGTGTTGTTTGTGACGAAGAAGGATGGGTCTCTTAGAATGTTTATTGACTATCAACAACTTAATAGGATCTCCATAAAGAATAAGTATCCTCTCCCAAGGATTGATGATTTGTTTGACCAACTTCATGGAGCTAGTCACTTCTCTAAGGTTGATCTTCAGTCTGTGTATCATCAAGCGGAGTTTAGGGAGTGTGACATTCCTAAGATAGTCTTCTGGACTAGGTATGGGCACTATGAATTTATGGTTATGTCTTTTGGGTTGACCAATGTACCGACTATTTTCATGGATCGTATGAGTAGGGTCTTTAAACCTTACCTTTATATGTTTGTGGTGATTTTTATTGATGATATTTTGATCTATTCTCATAGTGGGGAGGAGCATGTCGCTCATTTAAGGGCGGTATTACAAAGATTGAGGGAAGAGAAGTTGTATGCTAAATATGAGAAGTGTAAATTTTGTTTGAACGAGGTTGCTTTTCTAGGTCATGTGGTGTCAGGGGAATGGTATTAATGTGGATCCTAAAAAGACAGATGTGATTAGAAATTGTCCTAGACCATTGACTCTATCGGACATTAGAAGCTTCTTGGGCTTCGCAGGTTACTACAAGAGATTTGTGAATGGGTTCTCTTCTATTGCTTCTCCCATGACTAAGTTGACTCAAAAGAAGGCAATGTTTGTGTGGACCAATTAGTGTGAAAAGAGCTTTCAAACCTTGAAGGATGAGCTTGTGTCCGCTCCTATCTTGTCTCTACCAGAAGGGTTTGAAGGGTTTGTTGTGTATTTTGATGCTTCCCGAATTGGTTTGGGTTGTGTTTTGATGCAAAATAGTAAGGTGATAGCCTATGTTTCTAGGAACCTCAAAGTTCATAAAAGGAATTATCCTATTTATGATCTTGAATTGGCCGCCTTGGTATTTGCTTTGAAGATTTTGCACCATTATTTTTATGGCATGCATGTTGATATGTTCACCGATCATAAGAGTCTCTAATATGTGTTTACTCAAAATTTTCTCAACTTGAGACAACATAGGTGGTTAGAACTTCTTAAGGATTATGATATGAGTGTGCGTTATCATCTCATAAGGCTAATGTTGTAGCCAATGCCTTGCGTAGGTTGTCTATGGGTAGCTTAACTTATGTCGATGATGGGTTAAAGAGGTGGCTAGGGAGGTTCTTCGGTTGGCTAGATTGGGGGCTAGGTTGGAAGAGGTGGATAACGGTGGTATTGTGGTTGTTAATGTCTCAAAGTCCTCCTTGGTTGATGAGGTAAAAGGAAAACATGATTTTGACCCACCCTTGTTAGAATTGAAGGCCTTGGTGAAAGAGGGCAATGTGGAGGTTTTCTCCCAAGGGGGAGATGGTGCCCTTAGGTATTATGGTACTTTGTGTGTGCCTTGCGTTGATGATTTGAGAAAGAGGTTTCTTGATGAGGCTCATAATTCTTCCTATTCCATTCACCCCAATTCTACCAAGATGTATAGAGATTTGAGGGATGTGTTTTGGTGGGGAGGTATGAAGAAAGAAATTGACAAATTAGAATCCGGTTGTCATAGTTGCCAAAAAGTCGAAGCCAAGAATCAAAGGCCTTACCAAAGACATAGAGATTCCTACTTGGAAGTGGTAGGAAATTAACATGGATTTTGTGGTTGGGTTGCCTAAGACTAGGAAGGGTTTTGATTCTATTTGGTTTGTGGTTGATAGGATCACAAAGTTGGCTCATTCCCTTCCAGTTAAGACGACTTATGGGGCCGAAGATTATGCTAAATTGTACATTCATGATTTGGTGAGATTGCATAGGGTCCCTTTGTCTATCATATCGGATCATGGTGCTCAATTAACTTCACACTTTTGGAGGTCGTTCCAAAGAGGTCTTGGTACCAAGGTAGCTTAGTACGACCCTTCACCCTCATATGGATGGCCAACCCAAAAGAACTGTCCAAACTCTTGAGGATATGCTTAGTGCTTGTATTTTGGAGTTTAAGGTTAGTTGAGATGATCATCTTCCATTGATTAAGTTTTTTTATAACAATAGCGATCATTCTAGCATTGGTATGACTCCTTTTGAGGCCCTCTATGGTAGACGTTATGGATCATTAGTTGGGTGGTTTTAAGTGGGAGAAATAGATTTGTTGGGTCTGGATCTGGTTATGGAGGCAATGGAGAAAGTTATATTAATTAGCGAAAGGTTGAAAATAACCCAAAGTTGTCAAAAGTCCTATATTGATGTGAGGAGAAGGGAGCTTGAATTTAAAGTTGGTGATTAGGTCTATTTGAAGGTGTCACCCATGAAGGGTGTGATTCATTTTGGTAAGAAGTGTAAGTTAGGTCCAAGATTTGTGTGTCCTTATAGGGTTTTGAGGAGGATTAGTAAAGTGGCCTATGAGTTGGAATTTCCTAGTGAAGTGCATTTGGTACATCTAGTTTTCCATGTGTCTATATTGAGGAAGTGTGTGGGTGATCCAGATGCTATTGTCCCATTTAATTTTGTGGGTGTTGTTGAAGACAACTTGACTTATGAAGAAGTTCTAGTAGAGATCTTAGATAGACAAGTGAAGAGGTTGAGGAACAAGGATGTTGCTTCCGGTAAGGTCCTTTGGAAGAACCAACAAGTCGAAAGTGCCATATGGGAGGCCAAAACAGACATGCAAAAGTGATATCCCTATACCTTTCATTCTACTCAAGCCTAAGGTACTAATTCTAAGCATTCTATGTGATTTCAAGTCTTTACCGCCCCCTATGTCATTTGCATCATTCATGATTATATTGACAAAGTTCATGGTGATTTTAACACATATGTTGAGATTTTTGAAAATGGTGTTTGAGTGTATTGATGTATTCTTGTTAGGGTTGAATTCTTCATGATTACTCTTCTTATTTACATTTATTTGACATTCAAGGATGAATGTTACCAAGTGGGAGTTATTGAAACGAGCCCCAAAACCATCGAAAACGTGCCTCGAAATTGCCCGAAATTGTTATTTTCATATATTTCAAAATGCGTGCGGGATATTGAAAATTCGACTTCATATTCTCGATTAGAGCAAAAAATTAAGTGGGAAATGATTCTAACCCAATTTTAGAGCAAACAAATCACAATTTCAATTTTATTAAATTTTCTTATCTAGTGTTGATCCGCACCCCTGGTGCGACGCGGCTGGGGCACGGACCAATGTTATTTTTGCCCATTTTTGTTGAGTCAGTCCAAGACCTTTAGGTCTTGGGCCTAAGTCTTCCTATGTGTGAAAATACCTATACTTAGCCATATTTCACCTTCACATCATACATGACATTCCCCAATACTCTCTCAAACACTTAGAAAAATATTTCACCCCAAATTTCAAGTCCCAAAATACATCTGGACTTAAGGATTTCACTCAAGCTTCAAGTGTCCATTTTCAATCTTCATCAAGAATTCTCCAAAGTCAAGGTATGTCGGTTTCAACCATTGGTGACCTTTCACCCATGTGCCCAAGCTTTCTTTTTACCTAAATCTCATGTTTCTAAGCTAATTACTTATGGGTCTTACTTACTATGAATTTGACTATGAACTATGTTGGGGTTTCATAAAAATGTGACTCTTTAAGCATGTTTTGAGGTATGAATCATAGATCTATCTTGAGAATTGATGAAGGGTTTTGATGTATATTGCATGACGGTATTACCACGTATTGGTGGGTGGTTTTACATTGGATTTTCTTGCACGATTTCACTCTTGAATTGCATGGTTTTGCACTAGCATTATATACCCGCCAAGTGTTTGATAAAATGTTTGGTTACTTATTCTTGAGTTGTTGACGGTCTAAAGCATGGCTTATGATTCGAATGACATTATGATGATGAAAGGAATGTACATATGTCACATTTTTCTGTATAGTTTTGTGAGTTGACCAAGCCTCTCTCGGGGGGTTGTAGGCTGGGTAAACATATTGAGGGGTTCATACCTCGAATCCCTCGCTCGGGATGTAGTAGGCCTGTGGTACCATGATTGGGAGGTATGTACCTCAATAACCACATTGAGGGGTCTGAAATAGGTTGCCTCGCTCGGGAGGTAGTAGGCCTGTGCTACTATGTTAGGGGGAATGTACCTTAATAACCACTTTGAGGGGTTTGTTCCTCAATCACCTCTGTAAGGTGGTGGTAGTCCTTGGATGTTATATATTGACGGTCACTTCTTACACACGTATTATGTTCTATGTAAGCAAGATTTACTCTAAGCGTCATCCATGCATGCTATATTGCTATATGCTTATCCATTGTCTATGTTTATGCATTTCGATTACGTTGCTTATCTCTTGTTGCATTGCATCCTACATACTCAGTATATTCAAAGGTACTAACGCATACTCTATGCATACATGGTGTTACAATGTAAGAACCAAAGCCCCACTTGATCATCTTCCTCATCCACGTGGCTAGTAAGACCTCTCTCAAGATAGTTGGTGAGTCCTCAACTTCGAGGATGATGTCTTTTTCTCTTCTGTTATGCTAAGACTCTCTTTCCTTTTTTTGTATGCTTTGACTATGAGGGTGAGCCCCGCCCCACTAAGTTCTATGTGTAGAGGTGTTGTTGGACAAGTTATGTAATGATGCTATGCGATTGACTCTCTCTTGACTTTAATGTGTTATGATATGTAAAAGTTCCCTTAGTCCCTTATGTTTGCTATATTCTCTTGTAGTTTTATTATAGCTTCCATGACCAATGATGTGTAATGATACGTTAAGAGGCTTGTTTGGGGTCCCTTCGGTTCTCATGCACCGTGTCACATCTAGGCCCTAGGGTTGGGTTGTGACACGTATACCTTTATGAGAAATACCATTTCCAATAATAAGGGACTATACCTGAAGAATACTATTTGAACTTTAGAGAAAATGAGTTATATGAAATTTAAAACATCCTAGGACATGACATGATGGAACAATCATAAATTGTCATAAAAGGATGTCTTGGGACCACAAGGAGAACATGAACATATGTGAAAGAACACTTTAACCAACATAAACCATGTGAGCTAAACCATGGAGTCCCAATGTTTCCCCTACACCAGGAGAACGGGGAAGTCACTTGCCAAGGTAAAATGCCTAAATGGATCCACTAAAGCTAGCTCTTAAGCAACCTCTACTAAAGAGTGGTATAGAAGTCGACCTGTACTAATGGTGATCCCTATTTTCTACGGTGGCACATAGTTATGGGATAGTGATATTCTACTAATAATCTCATACCTCTTCTAACGTGGAGCTTCCATATTCATCCTAGGGTCCATTCGGTGCTAAGTGAAACTCTCAAGACCATAAACATGAATCATAAAATCATCCAATATGAGGAGATATTCTACTAACCCATCTTATAAACCATTTGAAACAATGGAGAGGTACTTTACTAACCCATCCTACAAGCATTTTTTAACATTGATCATCATCATAAGGATAGATCCTAATCTTGTTTATGCCTCTACTATCGGCTTATCATAATTTCATAAGCTTTAGTAGGTGGAGGACTCATAACTCAATCATTCATTCTCTATTGACTTCAAATAGACTAGTCCAATTGGACATACCAATATGAGTTTAATCGTGACATGCAATAGCTTGTATAACATAACAACATGGAGAGAGCTTTACAAAAATGCATAGACTTCATAGGAATTTAACATATTTACCTGATAGACCTCGTCATTCATCATAACTTGCATACATATAGTAACACCTTTTTATCATACTTGAGATACTTCATTGTATGAGCTTAGTTCCACAACTTGGTGCATGCAAGCATTGAGACTCAAATTCATGTAATTTAAGGGTAACATGCATTATTGGGGTAAAACATCATCATTGAAACCATTTAACAACCACCAATAGTAATCACTAAGAAACCATGGTTAGAGCATTATGAAAATCATTTCATATCCCATAATTAAAGCAACCCACGTGGAGACTCAAAGACCTATAGTAGTTTTAAAATAGGGAATCTTCCAAAATCCACCATTTAAAATCATTCCAAGACACCTCCCACAATCAACTTTCCAATACTTCATGGTATTATAAAATTCTTGACTTTGAATATCCTAAATTAACTTATAATATAAAACCCTTGGAAGTAATTCATGCGATTTCATTCTATAGATGAAGATTTTTGACATAAATCATGCTTAATATAGGTAATGGACAATAACCATAGGAAATTGTCATAACCCAAGCCTAGGACCTAGACATGACACGGTGAATGGGGAACTCGAAGGAACCCTTAACAAGCCTCATAATTGTTATTACACATCATTGGTCGCGAAAGCATATAAAAACATTAAAGAGCAAGAATAGAGACAAAGGGCTAAGGGAAAAAGCTGGCACGATATCATAGTCAAAAGACAAAAGTCAAAATCATATCATAGATATAAAATAGGTCCAACAACCACCTCTACTACATAGATAAGAGCTGGGCCAAAACAAAGAAACTGGGCTTACCCTCATAGTCAAATAGAACTTAAAGAAGAGTATCTCAATACACATCAAGAGAGCATAGACTAAGGTCCTCGAAGTGGAGTACTCACTAACTAGCTTGAATAGCACTGGACTAGCAACGTGGAGGAGGAGGATGATCAACTTGGGCACTGGTTCCTACATAGTGACATCATGTAGGCATAGTGTATGCGTTAGTACGTTTGAATGTACTAAGTATGTAGGATGCAATGCAATATATAGTCATCACAATCAAAATGCATAATATTATGCAATAGGCATAATACAACAATATGGCATGTATGATCAATGCTTAAGTAAAACATGCTTAAGTAACTCATGCTCATATAGGATATCATATGTGTAGAAGAGACTAAGCTAGCTATTCAAGGTAAAAACCCCTTGGTGGTTGTGTGGTATAAACCCCTCATATGGTTGATGATAATCACACCTTATCAACATGGTGGCGAAGTACAAACCCTTCACATGGTTGATGAGTACAAACCCCCAACATGGTTACCCAGGCTCTTATCCCCTCGGATCGGGTATGGTCTAATTTGCACTTTATATAGTGTATATCATATACATAGCTCATTTCACTATCATATAGTAATTCATATCTTATCTCAGGCTTTGGGCCTTTAACTCCCTAAGAAACCATATCCGGACATCTTACCAAACACTTAGAGGGTGTGTAATGCTAGTATAAAATCATGAATTGTAGAGATGAAATCATGCAAGAATATCCATTGTAAAACCATCAATCAACACCTTGCAACACCCTCAAACGATATACGTCAAAACCCTTTCTCAAATCTTACAATAGGTCAAAGATTTATAGCTCAAAACATGGTAAAACAGTCACAACTTTCCATAGCTTTAACATAGTGTGCAGTGAGTAGGTTCTCCTCTATTGCTTCCCCTATGACAAAATTGACTCATAAGAAGGTTAAGTTTGTGTTGACAGATGAATGTGAGAGCAACTTCCAAACGTCGAAAGACAAGCTTGTGTCCGCTCCTATATTATCACTACTGGATGGGCTTGAGGGATTTGTAGTGTATTGTGATGCTTCCCCAGTTGGATTGGATTGTGTGTTCGTGCAAAATGGTAAGGTCATAACTTGTGCTTCTAGACAACTCAAGGTATATGAAAGCAACTACCACATCCATGATCTAGAGTTAGCCGCCGTTGTATTTGCATTCAATATTTGGCGTGACTACTTGTATAGGGTTCACGTTGATGTCTTCGCCGGTCATAAGAGCCTCTAATATGTATTCACTCAAAAAGATCTCAACTTGAGGCAAAGAAAGTGGCTAGAACTTCTTAAGGACTGTGACATCATTGTGCATTATCATCCGGGTAGGGAAATGTGGTCGCAATGCATTTAGTAGGGTCCTTATGGGTAGTGTAGCTCATGTTATGTTAGTGGTATGGAGATGGCTATGGAGGTGCATCAATTGGCTAGATTAGGGGTTAGGTTGGAAGATGTTGGTGATGATGGTATTGTGGTTGTTGATGGGACTAAGTCTTTATGATTGATGAGGTGATAGCAAAATCAGATCTTGACTCCTGCTTGCTTGAATGGAAGGCCTTGGTAAAGGAGGGCAAAGTAGAGGTTTTCTCCAAGGGGGAGATGGGGCCCTTAGGTACCAAGGTAGGTTGTGTTGCCTTATGTTGATGGTTTGAGGGAGAATAGTATTTATGAGGCCCATAATTCTTCTTATTCTATCCACCCCAGTTCCAACAAAATGTATAAAGACTTGAGGGATGTGTATTGGTGGGGAAGCATGAAGAGGGACATTGCTAAGTTCGTTTTTGGATTCCATAGTTATTAGTACGTCAAAGCCGAACATCAAAGGTCGGGATGCCGAACCCTTAGACATAGAGATTCCTACTTGGAAGTGGGAGGTGATTAATATGGATTTTATGATTGGGTTGCTCAAGACTAGAAAAGGTTTTGATTCCATTTGGGTTGTGGTTGATAGAATGATGAAAAAGTCTCACTTTCTACTAGTTAAGACCACATATGCGGCTGAATAGTATACAAGGGTGTACATCCATGAGTTAGTGAGGTTGCATAGGGTTCCTTTGTCCATCATATCAGATCATAGTTCACAATTCACTTCACACTTTTGGAGTTCTTTTCAAAGAGGGCTTGGTACAAAAGATTACCTTAGTATGTCATTCCACACTAAAATGGATAGCCAAGCCAAAAGAACCATTCATACCCTTGAAGATATGCTTAGGGAATGTGTATTTGAGTTCAGTGGTAGCTGGGATGACCATCTTCCTTTTATTGAGTTTGCCTACAATAATAGCTACCACTCTAGCATCGGTATGGCTCCTTTTGAGGCTCTTTATGGGAGATATTGTAGATCACCTGATGGGTGGTTTGAGGTTGTAGAGGTGGATTTAATGGGACTGGATCTAGTTATGGAGGCTCTTGAGAAGGTGAGGATGATTAGGGAAAGGTTGGAAACATCCCAAAGTCATCAAAAATCCTATGTTGATGTAAGAAGAACAAACCTTGAATTCAAAGTGGGTGATTGGGTTTATTTGAAAGTTTCTCTAATGAAAGTTGTAGTTCATTTTAGTAAAAAGGGGAAGTTGAGTACAAGATATGTTGAACCTTATGAGCTGTTGAAGAAGGTTGGCAAGGCAGCTTATGAATTGAAGATTCCTAGTGAAATGAATTTGGTTCATCCGGTGTTCCCTGTCAGTATGTTGAGGAAATGTGTTGGTGATCCTAATGCTATTGTTCCTCTCGATGTTGTGGGTGTTGTTAAGGATAACTCAACTTATGAGGAGGTTCCAATTTAGATCCTAGATAGGCAAGTGAATATATTGAAGAACAAGGAGGTGGCATCTGTTAAGGTCCTTTGGAGGAACTAACAAATCGAGAGTGCTACTTGGGAGTCCGAAGGTGACATGCAAAAGCGGTATCCTTATCTTTTCCACTCCACTCAAGCCTAAGGTACTAATTCTAAGTCTCCTATATGATCTTAAGTCTTGTATTTCATCCCCTATGTCATTCATATGCATTCATGTTTAAGATGGCAAGTTTATGATGATTTTACGCTTATGTTGAGATTTTGAAAATGGTGTTTTAAATGTAATATTGCATTTTAGTTAGGTCTGGTTTGTTTATGATCACTCTTGACTTGTACATCTATTTTAGATTTGGTTACAAACGTTCCCAAGGGGGAGATGTTGAAACGTCCCCAAAGAGTGCCCGAAAATGTGCCCTCAGAATGCCCAGGAATTATAAATTCCATCTATCTCAAAATTTGTTTGCTATTTCAAAAATCTGACTTCATATTCTTGTTCATGGGGTCAAATTTAGGTTTAAAAGGGACTAACCCCAATTTAAGAGCGAAACATTTGCAATTGTGAAATTCCAAGAATGCAATTTCAAGTGGCAAATCCGCGTTGTGGACAAAAAGTGGACTCTTTTTTTTACTAGGTCCAAGACTTCTATGTCTCGGGCCTAAGTGTTCCCAAATTTATTTTTACCTACACTTAGCCAAATTTCACCCTCATATTACCTAAACACATTTCTCAATACTCACTCAAATACAAGAATATTTTCACTACCAAAGTCAAGCCCAAACCCTCATCCCAAGCTAAGGTTCTCGTTCAAGGTTTTTCTTCAAGCTTCAAGTCTCCATCTCCAATCTTCACCAAGTTCATCTCTAAGCTATGTGAGTTTCTTTCATGGCTTCCTTTCACCCATGATACTTAAGCCTCCTTTTACTCAAATTGCATGGTTTAAAGTTGATTTACAAATGGGTCTTGATTATTATGAAATTCACTGCACACTATGTTAATGCTATGTAAAGTTGTGACTGATTTACTATGTTTTAAGCTATAAATCTTGGCTCTATTGTAAGAATTGATGAGGGATTTTCATCTATGTTGATTGAGGGTCTTGCAAGGTGTTGATTGATGGTTTTACAATGGATTTTCTTGCATGATTTCATCTCTAAATTGCATTGTTTTATACTCCAATTACACACCGTCTAAGTGTTTGATAAAATGTTTGGATGTGGTTTCTTGAGGAGTTAAAGGTCCAAAGCATGAGATATGATATGATTGACTATATGATGATGAAATGAGCTTATGTATATGATATATTCTATATAAGGTGTTGCACTAGACCATGCCCGATTTGGGTGACTTAGTTGAGGGGTCAACATCTCAACTACTAGGGTGATGGGTGCTATCATGACTAACAATGATGAGGGGTTTGTAGCTCACACACTAGGGTGATAGGTGCTATTATCACTAACCTTGATGTTGGGTTTGTACCTCACATACTAGAGTGATAGGTGCTATCATGACTAACCTTTATGAGGGGTTTGTACCTCACACACTACTAGGGTGATGGGTTCTATCATTACTAACCTTGATTAGTGGTCTGTACCTCACACACTAGGGTGATGGGTGCTATCATCACTAACCAACCAAGGGATTTGTACTTTTAAAATCTAGCTCAGTTTCTTCAAGTGATACGGTGAATGGGAACCCGAAGGGACACTAAACAAGCCTCCTAGCGTATCGTTTACACATCCTTGGTTGTGGAAGAAATTATGCAACAACACGAGAGTATAAATAAGGATAAAGGGACTAAGGGAAGTCTTTGATAGCATAAAACATGAAAGAGTCAAAGCTCAAAGCATAAGTACATCATTTATTCAAACAACACCTCTAAATACAGATTTAAGTAGGGGCCAACACTCTTTCTGGCATCACCCTCATAGTATCAAGAGTTCAACATAAAGAGTAAACAAAGCAAGAGTGGCATAGCTAGTGTCCCCAAACTTGAGGACTCACGAAAGCTTATCTTCAAAATGCCAAAACTAGCCACGTTGAGGATGATTATGAGGGGCTCCAGTTCCTACACTGTAACATCATGTAGGCATTAACTATATGTTAGTACATTCGAATATACTAAGTATCTAGGATGCAATGCAACAAGAGATGAGCAACATAGTCAAAATGCATATTTATAAGCAAGGGATAGGTATAACAACAACATGGCATGCATGATCAATGATTAAAGTAAAACATGCTTGTAAAACATATAAGTTGAGAATATAGATTACATGTGCAGGCAGAGGCCATCATCATAAACCAAGCAAGCTATTACTTGGAGTGTAACGCATGCACCCCTTTGGAAGGTGATTGAGGTATGTACCCCTCCATTGCTAGATAGGTATGTCACCCCCATCATAGTGGTCAAGGTATATACCACTCACTATAGTAGATGGGCATAGCTCCCCCTATCAAAGTAGTCAAGGTGTATTCCCTCAATATGGTAGATGGGCATAACACCCCCAATCAATGTGGTCAAGGTATATACCCCTCAACACAGTAGATGGACATAGCACCCCCCATCAAAGTGGTTGAGCCATATCACCCCCTCTACCAGGTGATGTCAACTTGTAACACTATAGATACATTACATGAATTTAGTACATACATACAATTCCTTCATCATCATAGAGTCACTTAACTCCTAAGTCATGCAATAAACCATCAATAGCTCAAGAATACTTGACAAAACATTTTATCAAACATATGGGGGAGGGGTGTAATGCTAGCTCAAAACCATGCAATTCAAGTGAGAAAACTCATTGTAAATCAATCTACTAATACTTGGTAACACCCTCATGCAAGGTATATTGAAACCCCTCATCAAATCTTAGATCTGTCATGACCCAAGCCTAGGGCCTAGATGTGACACGGCATAAGGGGAATTCGAAGGGACCCTAAGCAAGCCTCATAAAGTATCATTACACATTCTTGGTTGCAGAAGCAATAAATCAAGCATCAAAGATAAAAGAATGAGGAAAATGGGGCTAAGGGAGAAGCTTGCACAATAAAATGGTGAAAGACAAGAGTTAAACTCATATCTTAAATACTTAACATGTCCAATAAACACCTCTAGTACATAGATAAGAGCGGGGGCCAAGGCAAAGTAACCGGGCACATCCTCATAGTCAAAATAAACAATAAAGATGAATGTCTCAATACATAATAGAAGAAATATAGACTAGGTCCCCGAAGTAGAGGACTTACTAACTAGCTTTAATAGTAACGAACTAGCCACATGGAGGAGGATGATCAAATTGGGCACCGATTCCTACATGGTGATATCATGTAGGCATAGAGTATGTATTAGTACATTTGAATGTACTAAATATGTATGATGCAATGCAACAATACATAGGCACCATATTCAAAATGCATAATATTAAGTAATAGGCATAATATACAATATGGCATGTATGATCATTGCTTAAGTAAAACATACTTAAGCACTCATGCTCATATAGGATATCATATGTGTAGAAGAGACCAAGCTAGTTGTTCAAGGAAAAAACCTCCTGGTGGTTGTGTGGTATAAACCTCTCACATGGTTGATGGTAATCACACCTTACCAACACGGTGATGAAGTATAAACCCCTTGCATGGTTCATGAGTATAAACCCCCAACATGGTTACCCAAGCTCTTGTCCCCCTGGATCAGGTATGGTCCAATGCAATACTTTATATAGAGTATATCATGCACATAAGCTCATTTCATCATCATACCATCATTCATATAATATCTCATGCTTTAGCCTTTAATTCCTTAAGAAACTACATCTGGACATTTTATCAAACACTTTGAGGGTGTGTAATGCTAGATAAAACCATGAAATATAGGAATGAATTCATACAAGAAAATCCATTGTGAAACCATCAATCAACACCTTGCAACACACTCAGGACATATACATCAAAATCCCTTCTCAAATCTTACAATAGATCAAAGATTTATAGCTCAAAATATAGTAAAAAAGTCACAACTTTACATAGCTTTAACATAGTGTGCGGTGAATTTCATAATAATCAAGACCCATTTATAAATCAACTTTAAATCATGCAATTTGATTAAACGGAGGCTTGGGTATCATGGGTGAAAGGAACCCATGAAGGAAAATCGCATACCTGAGCTTATAGATGAACTTGGTAAAGATTAGAGATGGAGACTTGAAGCCTGAAGAAGAACCTTAATGGAGAACCTTGGCTTGGGATGAGGGGTTGGGACATGATTTGGGGAGTGAAAATATGACTAAGTGTTTGACTGAGTATTGCAAAATGTTTAGGGTAGTATGAGGCTGAAATAAGACTAAGTATAGGTATAAACATATATGGGAGCTTAAGTTGAAAAATAGTGTCCCAGAATACACAGGTGCGCATTGCGAGGGGGACGCGACAACCCCTCTTGAAATTGCACGTTTGAATTTCTTAATTGCTAAATCTTTGCTCTTAAATAGAGGTTAGACCCTTTTCCACCTAGTTTAGACACCCTTAACAAGAATCCGGAGTCGCATTTTAGAAATAACAAACGGATTTTTATATATATGAAAATTAAAATTTTGGGCATTTTGAGGAACGTTTTTGGGCACTTTTGGGGTCATTAAAAGATCATAGGTTCATAGGTCAAAACACGCTTAAACAGTTAACTTTTTCATGAAACCCAAACATAGTTTATAATTATATTTCATTATAATAGATACCATAGTTAATCCAACTTGGAAAGATGTAATTTAATAAAAAGGAGGATTGGGCACCATGATTGGAAGAACCCAATGGTCGAACCATATATACCATAAATTTGGGGATTCCCTTGATGAAGATTTGAATGAGAACTTGAAGCTTGGATAAAGTTCTTGAGATCCAAAAATGAGTTTGGGACACTTGAATTTGGAAAGAATATTTGGCTAAGTTTTAGAGAGGGTTTTTGGGAGTGTCTTGAGTGATATAGAGTTGAAAAATGACTGATTATAGGTGTTTTTATGCATAGGTGTTTTTTTCGGAGTGTCGCGCTCCTGGCGTGTCGCCGGCAGGGCACGGATTAACACTGGATAACCAAATATTTGAAAATTTGTTTTTCACTACAGTTGCTTTAAAATCGGGGTTATACCTATCTCCACTCAATTTTATCCCCCGATCACGAATATGAAGTCAAATTTTCGATATCAAGCACGTATTTTAATATATAAGAAAATTACGATTATGGGCATTTCTGAGGCACCTTTTCAATATGTCTCCCTTGGGAACATCTGTCCTCGAATGTCAAAGAAATGTAAGAAACGTACATAAGGAAGTAATCATGAATAACTCACCTAGCTCAATGCAACAAATGCATTTAAACATCATTTCAAAAAATCTCAACATAAGTGCCAAAATCACCATAAACTTGTCAACATAAATATGAATGCATGCAAATGACATAAGGGCTGAATCTTAAGACTTGAATTCATATATGGGATTTAAATTAGTACCGTAGGCTTGAGTAGAGTGGAAGTGAGAGGGATATCGCTTTTGCATATCCGTCTTGGCTTCCCATGTGGCACTTTCAACTTGTTGGTTCCTCCAAAGGAACTTAGCGGAAGCTACATCCTTGTTTCTCAACCTCATCACTTGTCTATCAAAAATTTCCACCAGAACCTCCGCATAAGTCAAATTATCTTCCACCATACCCATAACACCCAAAGGTATAATGGCACTTGGGTTACCCACATACTTCCTCAACGTAGATACATGAAAGACCGGATGAACCATACTCATATCATTGGGAAACTCCAACTCATAGGCCACCTAACTAATCCTTCTCAACACTATACAAGGACCCACAAATCATGGACTCAATTTACCCTTCTTGCCGAACTGAACCACACCCTTCATGGGCGATACCTTCAAATAGATCCAATGACTAACTTTGAAATCAAGATCCCTTCTCCTCACATCGAAATAGGACTTTTGGCGACTTTTGTCCGTTTTCAACCTCTTTATTTTCAACCTCAACTTCTCCAATGAAACAACCCCAAAAAGAACCCTAAAATGTTCTTTGGAAGTGCCGAATTGTAATTTTCATATATCTCAAAATCCATGCGTGATATGAAAAATGCAACTTCATATTCTTGATCGGGGGAAAAATTGAGTGGGAGATGAGTCTAACCCCAAATTTAGAGAAACCATAATAAAATTCAAAAATCCAAAAATTTTCTTATCAAGTGTTGACCCATGCCCCTGGCGCGACACGGTTGGGGGGCAAACTAGTGTTAAAAGGTGCTAGTTTTGTTGTTCGGTACAAGGCTTTTGCGTCTGGGGCCTAAGTCTTCCCATGTGTAATAATACCTATACTTAGCTATATTTTACCTTCATATCATACAAGACATTCCCCAATACTCTTTCAAACATTTAGACAAATATTTCACCCAAAATTCAAGTGCCAAAACTCATTCCGGATCTTAAGGAGTTCACTCAAGCTTCAAGTCTCCATTTCTAATCATCATAAAGGAATTCTCCAAAGCTAAGGTATGTGGGTTTCAACCATTGGGTCTTTTCTCCCATGGTGCCCAAGCTTCCGTTTTACCAAATTTACATGTTTCTAAGATGTTTTTACTTATGGTTCTTCTATTATAAAGTTAACTATGAACTAGGTTGAGGTTTTGTAAAAGTGTGACTGTTTAAGTATGTTTTGAGCTATGAATATTTTATCTATCTTGAGATTTGATGAAGAGTTTTGATGTACAAGGTGATATTACCAACTATTGGTGGGTTGGTTTAATTCAAGATTTCTTGCATGATTTCACCCTCTGATTGCATCGTTTTATACTAGTATTACACACCCACAAAGTGCTTGATTAAAGTTCCTGGAACTATTAATGATCCATTGCATGACCTATGACTTGTATGACTTTATGTTGATGATAGGAATGCATATAAGTATTGATTTCATGAATAGAATCTGTAGTGTTCCAAGTTGACTACGACTAGTTAGGGGGTGGTAGGCTCGAACAACCATGTTGGAGGGTTTGTACCTCAATTTCCTAGCTCGGGAGATAGTAGGCCCGTGCAATAATGTTGGGGGATTTGTACCTCAATTTCCAAGATCGAGAGCTAGTAGGCCCATGCAACCATGTTAGGGGATTTGTACCTCAATTGCCTCTCTCAAGAGGTAGTAGGCTTGTACAACCACGTTGGGGGGTTTATACCTTAATTGCCTCGCCAAGGAGGTGGTAGGCCTCGGTTATTAACATGGTATATCCTACACATGTAATATATTCTATGTAAGTATGTTTTACTACAAGCATCGTTCCTGCATTCCATATTTCTATATGCTCATCTATTGCCTGAATATGTATTTCAATTATGTGTATATCTCTTGTTGCATTGCATCATACATACTTAGTACATTCAAATGTACTAACGCATATTCTATGCCTACAAGATGTTACCATGTAGGAACCGGAGCTCCACTAGATCATCCTCCTCCTCCACGTGGCTTGTAGGATTACTCTCAAGTAAGTTGATGATTCCTCAATTTCGGAGACAATGACTTTGATCTTATGCTATGTAAGACTCTCTTTCCTTTGATTGTATACTTTCACTAGGTAGGTGAGCCCGGTTGCTCGTCTTAGCGCCCGCTATGTTCTATGTTTAGAGGTGTTGTTGGACAAATTATGTAATGATATTATGAGCTTTGACTCTCTTGAATCCTTGATGTTTATGATATGAAAGATGTCCCTTAGCTCCGTATTACCCTTTTTTATATCTATTGTTGTTATTTTATTGCTTTCGTGACCAAGGATGTGTAATGACATGTTAAAAGGCATGATTGGCATCCTTTCTGGTTCCCCATTCGTCGTGTCACATCTAGTGCCTAGGATTGGGTCATGACAAACATGGTATAAGAGCACTAGGTTGTTAATGGTCCTCGATATCCAACACACCACGTCGATTAGAGTCTTATTCATGGTTGTGTTATGCACCACAACTATGAGTAGGAGGTTATGAGACATTTTAGGGAATGTTTGCCTTCTTCTTACTCTATGTTGTGTTATAAAAGTTAGGTAAGGTTTCCCCTCTAACTAATGTTCTTTGATATGCCAGATTATGCCTAACATAAGAGGAAGAAAAGCCTACACACCAGAGGATCAACCGGCTCATGCAGAGCTCCAAGATGCTCTGACCTTGCTAGCTCAAGTTGTGGCTAATCAAGCCAATCAAGGAGCCCAATCCCCTCATACTCCTACTGTAGCATCTTGGGTGAGAGACATTATGAGGATAAACCTATCAGAGTTCAATGGGTCTAAGGTGGATGAGGACCCTCAGGGAATTATTGATGAAGTATAAAAACTGTTGGCTATCATATGTGTGAGGTTGGAAGACAAGGTGGAGTTGGCGGCTTACCAACTCAAGGGGGTGGCTCAAATATGGTATACTCAATGGAAGGAGGAGAAGAGGAACAACAAAGTGGTGTTATGGGAGGCGTTTAAGGCGGCTTTCCTCAACTAGTTCATTCCTCTTTAGCTTAGGGAGGCAAAATGGTGGAGTTCATGAATTTGAAGCAAGGATCTATGAGTGTGAGGGAGTACGCCCTCAAGTTCAACCAACTCTCTAAATATGCTCCACACTTGGTTGCCAACCAGAAGGGCTAGGATGAATAAATTTGTGATGGGTGTATACTATTTGGTAAGTGAAGAATGTCGTATGACCATGTTGATTGGTGACATGGACTTATCCTGCCTTTATAAGTTATGCCAAACAATTGGAGGGGGAGAAGTTGAGAAAGGGAAGGGGGAATGAGGCACCAAGAGGGCCCGTTGTGATGGTAAGTTCCAAAGTCTCAACGGCGGTTGGTTTCATCAAGGGTAAGGGTCTCCTCATGTTCCTAATAGAAGGTTTACCAATGACTACACAAGGGTCCAAGGTAATGGTGGTGTGGGACCTAATGTTATGTGTCCAAAGTGTGGTAAGGGTCATGGTGGCCCATGCTTGAGGGATGCTAATGCTTGTTATAGTTTTGGGAAAGTGCGGCATAATACAATCGATTGTCCACATAAACGCAACAAGGGTAAAGAGATACATCCACAAGGCCGGGTGCTAATGTGGACCCTTTAGGGAGAGGAGGTGAAGAAGGTGGTGTCCCAAGGTACAATACTTTCTACGCACTCCAAGGGAGACAAGGGTTTAATGAGGTGCTAGATGTTATTACTGGTATGTTAAAGGTCTTTGAATTTAATATGTATGCATTGATAGAGTCGATTGCCACTCTTTCTTTTGTTACTCCTTTTGTGGCCAAAAAGTTTCATGTTGAGCCCGAATTGTTGTGTGAATCTTATGAGGTGTGTACTCCCACTGGTGCACCTATTATTGCTAGAAAGGTCAATATAAATTGACCCATTTGCATCTTGCATAAAATATTGCCCTATGATCTTGTTGAGTTTGATATGGTGGATTTTGATGTCATTCCTGGGATGGATTGGTTGCATGCATATTATGCCTCTATTTATTGTAGAACCCATAGGGTCAAATTCCAATTCCAAAATTAACCCATTCTTGAGTGGAAGAGTCATAATGTGGTGGTCAAGGCTATGTTTATCTCTTGCATTAAATCCTAAAAGTTTATCTCTAAGTGGCGTCACTATCATCTTGTGAGGGTTAAGATGTTGAGTCCAAAGTCCTTCCTGTAGAGTCTGTTCTTGTGGTAAATGAGTTTCTTGTTATCTTTCCTAATGACCTTCCCGGTGTTCATCTCGAAAGGGAAATAGATTTTGGTATAGACCTCCGTTCCGATACTCAACCCATTTCTATTCCCCCTTATCGTATGGCCTTGACAGAGTTAAAAGAGTTGAAGGAGAAATTGAGGGACTTATTGGAGAAAGGTTTTTTTAGGTCTAGACAATCATCTTGGGGTAAGCTAGTGTTTTTTGTAAAGAAAAAGGATGGGTCCCTAAGAATGTGTATCGACTATTGGCAACTTAGGAGGATCACCATAACGAATAAGTATCCTCTACCAACAATTGATAATTTATTTGTCCAACACCATGGGGCTAGTCACTTCTCTAAGATTGATCTTCGATTTGGGTATCATCAAGTGAAGGTCAAGGATTGTGACATTCCCAAGATGACCTTCTAGACTTGGTATGGCGATTATGAATTTGTGGTTATGTCCTTTGGGTTGACCAAAACACCGGCCATCTTCATGGAGCTTATGAATAGGGTTTTTTAAACCCTACCTTCATTTGTTTGTTATGGTCTTCATTGATGACATGTTGATCTATTATCATAGTGAGGAGGAGCATGTAAGTCATTTGAGGGTGTTGTAAAAATTGAGAGAACAGAAGTTGTATGCTAAGTTTGAGAAGTGTGAATTTTGGTGGGAAGAGGTTTCCTTTCTAGGTCATGTGGTATTGGGGGATGGTATTAAGGTGGATCCTATGAAGATAGAAGTGATTAGAAATTTGCCTGGACCTTTGACACCATCGGATATTAGAAGCTTCTTGGGCTTAGCGGGTTACTACCTGAGGTTTGTGGATGGGTTTTCTTCTATTGCTTCTCCCATGACAAAGTTGACTCAAAAGAAGGCTAAAATTGTGTAGATCGATACATGTGAAAAGAATTTCCAAAACTTGAAGCATAAGCTTGTGTCCACTACTGTCTTATCTCTACTAGAAGGGTTAGAAGGGTTTCTTGTGTATTGTCATGCCTCCTCGATTGGTTTGGGTTGTGTTCTGATGCAAAATGGTATGGTGATAGCCTATGTTTCTGGACAACTTAGAGTGCATGAAAAGAATTATCGTACTCATAATCTTGAATTGGCCGCCATGGTATTTGCCTTGAAAATTTTGCGTCATTATATGTATGGGGTGCATGTTGATGTATTTATCGATCATAAGAGTCTACAATATGTGTTCACTCAAAAAGATCTCAGCTTGAGACAACAAAGAGCTTCTTAAGGATTATGATATGAGTGTGCATTATCATCCCAGTAAGGCTAATATTTTGGAAAATGCTTTGAGTAGGGAGTCTATGGGTAGCCTAGCTCATGTTGATGATGGGGGAAAAGAGGTGGCCAGAGAGGTTCATCGGTTGACTAGATTGGGGGTTAGGTTGGAAGAGGTTGATAATGGTGGTATTGTGGTTGTTGATGGTTCAAAACCTTCCTTGGCGGATGAGGTAAAAGCAATGCAATATAAAATGTCTTGTTAGGGTTCTTGAAATATTGATGATCTATTGCATGACCTACGACTTATGACTTTATGATAATAAAAGGAATGTATTTATGTATTGACTTCATGAATAGATCTATAGTGTTGCAAGTTTACTACGCCTCATTTGGGAGATGGTAGGCCCGAACAACGATGTTGGGGGATTTGGACCTTAATTGCCTCGCTCAGGAGGTAGTTGGCCCTTGCAACAATGTTGGGGGGGTTTGTACCTCAATTGCCTCACTCGGGAGGTAGTAGGCCCATGCAACCACATTGGGGGTTTTGTACCTCGGCAACGAGGTGGTAGGCCTTGATTATTAATGATGGTCTCTTTCTAAACAAGTAATATGTTCTATGTAAGCACATTTTACTACAAGCATCATTCATGCATGCCACGTTGCTATATGCTAATCTATTCGCTAAGTATGCATTTTGATTATGTTTCCTATCTTTTGTTGCATTGCATCCTATATACTTAGTACATGCAAACGTACTAGCACATACTCTATGTGTACATGATGTTACTATGTAGGAACAGGAGCTCCACATGATCATCCTCCTCTGCCATGTGGATAGTAGGATTACTCTCAAGAAATTTGGTGACTCCTCAATTTTGGAGATAGTGTCTATGATCTTATGCTATGTATAAAGACTCTCTTTCTTTTTATTTTTTGCTTTGACCATGAGGGTGAGCCCGGTTGCTTGTCTTGGCCCCCGCTAAGTTCTATGTTTAGAGGTGTTATTGGACAAGTTATGTAATGATGCTATCAGCTTTAAACTCTTTTGACTCTTTAATGTTTATAATATGAAAGATGTCCCTTAGCCATGTATTACCCCTTTTTGTATCTATTGTTGTTATTTTATTGCTTCCGCGGCAAAGGATGTGTAATCATATGTTAACAGGCTTGATTGGGGTCCCTTCGGGATCCCCATTTTTCGTGTCAAGTCTAGTTCCTAGGCTTGGGTCGTGAAATTCAATGCTTCCATGAGTAAGTCAGGACCCAACAAAGATATCTCCCCTACTACAAACCATCCAACCAGGGATCTAGAATGTCTACCATAGAGAGCCTCAAAAGGAGCCATACTGATGCATGAATGATCACTATTACTGTAAGCAAACTCAATGAGTGGAAGGTGTTCATCCCAACTACTCTTAAACTCCAAAACACAAGTTCTAAGCATATCCTCAAGAGTTTTGATAGTTTTTTCGGCTTGGCCATCCATTTGAGGGTGAAAGGTCGTGCTAAGATTAACCTTGGTACCAAGACCTCTTTTGAACGACCTCCAAAAGTGAAAAGTGAATTGAGCACCATGATCCGATATGATAGACAAGGCACCCCATGCAATCTAACCAACTGATGAATATACAACCTATCATAATCTTCGGCACCATAAGTGGTCTTTACCGGTAAGAAATGAGCCGATTGGTCACTCTATCAACCACAACCAAATAGAGTCAAAATGCTTTCTAGTCTTAGGCAACCAACCCATAAAGTCCATGTTAATTTCCTCCCACTTCCAAGTAGGAATCACTATATCTTGGGCTAGGACACCCGGCTTTTGATATTCGACCTTAACTTGTTGGCAATTATGACAACTGGATACAAACATAGCAATGTCTCTCTTCATACCACCCCACCATAACACTTCCCTCAAATCTCTATACATCTTTGTAGAACCGGGGTGAATATATTGGGAAGAATTATGAGTCTCATCTAAAATCTTCTTTGTCAAGTCATCAGCTCTAGGGACACACAATCTTCCTTGGTACCTAAGGGCATCATCTCCCCCTTGGGAGAAAACCTCCACCTTACCATCTCTCACAAAGGAGTTCAACTATAACAAGGAGGGGTCAAGATCTTGTCTTGCCTTTACCTCCTCAATCAATAAATACTTAGAACCATCAACATCCACTACACCACATTTATCAATTTCATACAACCTAACCCCCAATCTAGCCAATTAGTAGACCTCTCTAGCCACCTCTTTGCCACCATCACCAACATGTGCTAGCTACCCACACACACCCCTATTTAAAGCATCTGCCATAACATTCGCCTTACCTGGGTGATAATGCTCAGTCATATCATAATCTTTAAGGAGCTCTAACCACTTTCTTTGTCTCAAGTTATGATCTTTTTGAGTGAACACATATTAGAAACTTTTATGAACACATCAACATGAACTCCACACAAATAATGACGAAAAAGTTTCTAAGCAAATACCACGGCGACCAATTCAAGATCATGGGTAGGATAATTCTTTTCATGGACCTTAAGTTGTCTAGAGGCATATGCTATCACCTTACCATTTTGCACTAAAACACAACCCAAACCAATTCTCAAGGCATCACAATACACAACAAACCCTTCCAACCCTTCCGGTAGGGACAAGATAGGAGTGAAGACAATCTTGTCTTTCAAAGTTTGGAAACTCTTCTCACATTCATCGGTCCACACAAATTTTGCCTTCTTTTGCGTCAAGTTAGTCATAGGAGAAGCAATAGAAGAGAACCCATCCACAAACCTCTGGTAATAACCCTCTAAACCGAAGAAACTTCTAATATTCGATGGGGTCAAAGGTCTAGGTCAATTTTTAATGACCTCTATCTTCTTATGATCGACCTTAATTCCATCACTCGACACCACATGACCTAGAAAAGAAACTTCTTTTAACCAAAACTCACATTTTTCATATTTAGCATACAACTTCTCCCCCCTTAAGATTTGCAACACCATCCTCAAGTGATCCAGATGCTCCTTCTCACTATGTGAATAGATCAAGATGTCATCAATAAAAACCACCACAAACAAATCAAGGTAGGGTTTAAAGAACCTATTCACAAGTCCATGAAGATAGCCAGTGCATTAGTCAATCTGAAGGACATAATAACAAACTCAAAGTGCCCACACCTAGTCCGGAAGGCTTTCTTTGGAACATGACACTCCCTCACATTCATAGGTGATACCCAGACTGAAGATCAATGTTAGAGAAGTAAGTAGCCCCTTGAAGTTGGTAAAAAACATCAACAATCCTTGGTAGAGGGTACTTATTCCTTATGGTGACCCAATTAAGTTACCGTTAATCAATGCAAATTCTATGATTACCATCCTTGTTCTTCACCAGCTATGCCGGTGCACACCAAGGTGTTTGACTAAGCCTTATAAAACCTTTCTCCAACAAATCGATCAATTGTTCTTTCAACTCCTTCAACTTCGCCAGGGCCATATTGCAAAGGGTGAAATAAATGGGTTGTGTATCGAGAAGGAGGTCTATGCCAAAATATATTTCGGGAGGAACACCGGGAAGATCATTGGGAAAGAAATCAAGGAATTCATTAACTACAGGAACTGACACTATGGTAGGACTTTGGATTCAACATCCCTAACCCTTAGAAGATGATAGAGACACCCCTTAGAAATCAACTTTTGGGCTTTGATGCAAGAAATGAATCTATCCTTGACCACCACATTATGACTCTCCCACTCAAGGCTGGGTTCGTTAGTGAATTGAAATTTGACCATACAGGTTCTACAATCAATAGAAGCATAATATGCATGCATCCAATCCGTCCCAAGAATGACATTAAAATCCACCATATCTAACTCAACAATATCACAAGGCAAGATTTTATGCAAAATGAAAATGGGACAATTTTTATCGACCCTTCTAGAAACAATGGATACACCAACAAGAGTAGACACTTCATAAGGCTCACACAACAATTTTGGTTTAATATGGAGCTTTTTGGCAACAAATGGAGTAATAAAAGAAAGTGTGACACTCGGGTCTATCAAAGCATACACATAAAAATCAAAAACCTTTAGCATACCAATGATAACATCAGGCACCTCATCCACCCCTTGTCTCCCTTAAAGAGCACAAAATTAGTTTTGCCTTGGGGCACCCCCTTGTTGGCCTCCTCTCCCCTTAGGACCCCTATTTGCACCTTGGCCTTGTAGACGGTCATCACTACCCTTGTTGAGATTACAAGGACAATCAATCACCTTATGACCCATTTTACCACAGCCATAGCAAGCATGTTAATCCTTCAAACATGGGCCATTATGGCCTCTACTACATCTTCGGCACATAGCATTAGGCACTGCACCACTACCACCTTGGACCCTTGTCTTAGAATTAGCAAACCGTCTATTAGGAGCACTGGAAGACCCTTGGTCTTCATTAAACTGGCCACCCATGAGACTTTGGAATCTACCTTCAAAACGGACCCTCTTGGCCTCACCACTTCATCATTTTCTATTCTTTTCCCCCTCCAGTTGTTCGATATATGTCTTCAGACGGGAAAATCCATATCACTTACAAACATAGTAGTTCGGCATTTCTCATTTACAAAGTCGAACACACCCAACACAAGCTTGTTCATTCTACACCTAAGCTCGACCACGAATTGTGAAGCATACATGGAGAGTTGGTTGAACGTGAGGGCATACTCCCTTACACTCATAAACCCTTACTTAAGGTTCATAAATTCCATCATTTTGGCCTCCCTTATCTCTATCAAAAAAACCAGTTGAGAAATGCCATCTTGAACTTATCCCAAAGGATAACATTATGAATCCCCTTCTCTACCTTTTATTGGGTGAACCAATTTTTAGCCACTCGCTTGAATTGGTAGGCTGCCAACTTCCTTTTCTCCTCCGATATAACCCCCATAATAGACAATAGTTTATTCACTTCATCAATAAATTCTTGAGGATCCTCATCCACTTTAGACCCATGGAACTTCGATGGGTTCGTTTTATTAAAGTCTCTCACCCTAGAGGCCGGAGTAGAAGCATGAGGAGCTTGGCCCCTTTGTTGATTTGGTTGGCCATAGCATGAGCCAACATGGCAATAGCATCCTGGAACTCTTCATGGGCCACTCCCCCATCTTGAGGTGCTTGATGAGCCGGAGAAGTTGGTTGTTCCTCGGGTGTACGGGCTCTTCTTTCTCTTAGAATTGGCATAATCTAGAATAGCAAAGAATATTAAGAACATTCATTAGGGGAAACAACCTCTATAGCACGACATAGACCATGAAGAAGGTAAACATTTTCTAAAACACCTTAGAGCCTCTTACTCATAGTTGTGGTGTACTTCACAACAACAAATGAGGCCCTAATTGACGCGGTGTGTTGGATTCCAAGAACCATTAACAACCTAGTGATCTGATACAAGTTTTTGACGACCCAAGCCTACGGCATAGACGTGACACGGCTAATGGGAACCTAAAGGTACCCCAAACAAGCCTCCTAGCATATCGTTTACAGATCCTTGGTCGCAAAAGCAATTAAACAACAAAAAGAGAGTATAAATAAGAATAAAGGGACTAACAGAAGCCTTTAATAGCATGAAATATGAAAGAGTCAAGGCTCAAAACATAAGTACATCATTTGTTCCAACAACATCTCCAACCAATAGATTTTGAGGGGGGCCAAGACTCTATCCGGCTCACCCTCAGAGTATCAAGAGTTCAACATAAAGAGTAAACAACGCAAGAGTAGTATACCTAGTATCCCCGAACTTGAGGACTCACTAATGCTTATCATCAAGATGCCAAAACTAGCAATGTGGAGGATGATCATGAGGGGATGGTTCCTATATGGTCGCATCATGTAGCCATAGAGTATGCGTTAGTACGTTTAAATGATTCAGTATGTAGGATGCAATGTAACAAGAGATATGCAAAATAATCTAAATGCATACTTATAAGCAACGATAAGTATAGTAACAACATGGCATGCATGGTCAATGATTGAAGTAAAACATGCGTGTAAAACATATGACTTGAGAATATAGATGTAACGACCCCAAAAATGCCTGAATATGTGCCTCGAAAGTGCTTAGAATTGTAATTTCCGTATATCTCAAAATTCATGCAAAATATCGAAAATCTGAGTTCATATTCTTGTTCAGGGGGGTTAAATCGAGTGGAGATTGCATCTAACCCTTATTTAACAGCAACTGTATAAGAATTTTGAAATCGCAAAATGCAATTTTCAGAGAGGTTTTCGCGCCCCTGGATCGATGGTCCAAGGGAGTGCCTCTATGTATTCTTTTCTCCGGTTTGACTTCGTACTAAGATTTTTAAGTCTTGGGCCTAAGTGTTCTCAAATGTGAAAATACCTATACTTAGCAATTTTTCACCCTTATATCATTCTAAACATTGCGTGTTTCTCATTCAAACACTTAGCCAATATTTCATCACCTAAATTCAAGTCTCAAAACCCTCTCCAGATCTAAGGATTTCCTCTTAAGTTTCAAGTCTCCACCTCCAATCTTCATCAAGCTCATCTCCAAATCTAAGGTATGTGGGTTTCTTTCATGGGTTCCTTTCACCAATGATACCCAAGCTTCCTTTTAATCTAATTTGCATGATTTAAAGTTTATTTACTCATGAGTTTTATTTGTTATGAAATTCACTGCATACTATGTTGGGGTTTATGAAAGAGTGATTGTTTTGCTATGTTTTGGGCTATGAATCTAAGATGTAATGTGAGATTTGATGAAACGTTTTGATGTATATTTCTTGAGGGTGTTACCAACTATATATTAACGATTTTATACTGAATTTTTTAGCATGATAACACTCTTGAATCGTATGATTTTACACTATCACTGCACACCCTCTAAGTGTTTTATAAAATATCTGGTTATGGGTTCTTAAGAAATTGAAGGTCCAATGTATGTCTTATAAGTTAAATGAATATATGATGATGAAAAGTTTATGAAATGATGATGAAATGAATGTATGTACATGGTAGTCTCTATATAGTGTTGGAATATGACCATAACTTACTCGGGGGTTGCGCGCCGAGTAATCATGTCAAGGGGTTTGTACCTTGATAACCATGTCAAGGGGTTCGTACCTTGAAAACCATGTCAAGGGGTTTGTACCTCGATCACCATGGGTGATAGGGTGTGATGATCTAACAACCATGTCAGGGGGTTTCGTACAATTGGCAACTATGTTGGGGTTTGTACTCCAGCCACCACGGGTGGTAGGGCGCGACGGTCTACCAACCAATTGAAGGGTTTGTACCTTAATAACCAAGGGTGGTAGGGTGCGATGATCCACCAATATGATAGTGGTCTCTTCTCACACATGTATTATGTTCTATGTAAGCATGTTTTACGTACGCGTCAATCACACATGCCATCTTACTATTAAGCTACCTCTTGAGAATTATTATGCATTTTCCCTATGATACCTATATATTGTTGCATTGCATCCTGCATACTTAGAACATTCAAATGTACTAACCTATACTCTATGCCAACATGTTTTCACCATGTAGGAACCAGTGCACCACTTGATCATCCTCCTCCTCCACGTGGCTAGTACAATTGTCTCTCAAGCTAGTTTGTGAGTCCTCCATTTCGGGGATGTTACATATGATCTCTTGCAATGTATTAAGATCATCTTTATTTTATTTATGTATTGACTATGAGGGTGAGCCCGGTTGTTTCTTGTGGCCCCCACTCTTATCTATGTAGTAGAGGTGTTGTTGGACATGTTATGTATCTATACTATGAGCCTTGGCTCTCTTGTTTCTTGATGTTATGATATGAAAATTTACCCTTAGCCCCAATTTCCTTATTTATGCTTATCTCTCTTTGTCATTTTAATTGCTTTTGCGCCCAAGGATATGTAATGATATGTTATAAGGCTTGTTTGGGGTTCATTCGGGTCCCCCATTCGTCGATCACGTCTAGGCCCTAGGCTTTGGTCATGACAAAGATGGTATCAAAGCACTAGTTTGTTAGATCCTTTAGTCCAACACACCACATTGATTAGAGTTTTATTCATGATTGTGTTGTGCACCACAACAATGAGTGAGAGGCTGTGAGACCTTTTAGGAAATATTTCCCTTCTTTGTGTTGTAAGTGGTGATATAGAGTTAATGTAAGTTTTTCCCCCCCTAACAATTGTTCTTTGCTATGCTAGATCATGCTTAACATAAGAGGTAGAGAGCCCACAGACCCGAGGAGCAACCGACTAATGAAGAACATCGGGATGCTCTCACTTTGATTGCACATGTGGTGGCTAATCAAGCCAACCAAGGGGCCCGAGCCCCTCATGCTCCTACACCAGCATCTCGAGTGAGAGATTTCATAAGGATGAATTCCCTTGGAATTTCATGGGTCAAAGTTGAGTGAGGACCCTCAAGAATTCATTGATGAGGTCTACAAGATTTTGTCTATCATGGGTGTGAGGTCGAAGGATACAACGGAGTTGGAGGCCGACCAACTCAAGGGGGTAGCTAAAATATGGTACAACCAATGGAGGGAAGAGAAGGGAGTAAACTAAGTGGTGCTTTGGGAGGTGTTCAAGGTTGATTTCCTTAATTTGTTCTTCCCCCTTGAAATTAAGGAAGCTAAGTTGGTGGAATTTGTGAATTTGAGACAAGAGTCTAAGAGTATGAGGGAGTATGCCCTCAAGTTCAACCAAATTTTGAAATATACTCCACATTTGGTGGCCGACTCAAGATCTAGGATGAACAAATTTATTATGGGTGTTTCCGACTTGGTTAGTGAGGAGTGTCGGTCCGCCATGTTAATTAGTGACATGGACTTATAACATTTGATGACTAATGCCGAGAAAATGGAAGTGGAGAAATTGAGAAAGAGAAGGGCTATAATGCCAAGAGGGCCCATTTTGAGGGCAAGATCCAAAGCAGAAGGGGTGGCCAGTTCCACCAAGGCCAAGGGTCTTCTTGGGCTTCTAATAGGGGATTTGCCAATGACTTCCAAAAAACCTAAGGTGTTAGTGTGGTGGTTCCTAATGAGGTGTGTCCTAGGTGTGGTTAGGTTCATACGAGCCCATGCTTGAGAGATACTAGTGCTTGTTACCGTTATGGGGAAGTGGGTCACAAAAAGGTGGATTGCCCTTGAAATCACAACAAGGTCATGGAGATTTGTCCAGAAGGTGCTAATGCGGTTACTTTGGAGAGAGGTGGCCGACCAGATGGTGCCCCAAGGCACAATCGATTTTATCTAATGCATGGGAGGCAAGGGGTTGATAAGATCCCCGATGTTGTCATCGGTATGTTGAAAAGCTTTGACTTTGATGTGTATGCATTGATTGATGTGGGTGCCACACTTTCTTTTGTTACCCCCTACCAAAAAGTTCTATGTTGATCCCGAATTATTGCATGACTCATATTAGATGTCTACTCCTATTGGTGCATCTATTTTTGCTACAAAAGTCTATAGAAGTTGTCCTATTTAGATCATGCATAAAATGTTGCCTTGGGCACCATTGGTGGAAGAAACCAATGGTTGAAACCCACATACCGTCAATTTCGGGATTCCCTTGATGAAGATTCTAATGAGAACTTGAAGCTTGAATTACGTTCTTGAGATCCCGAAATGAGTTTGGGAAACTTGAATTTGGATGAAATATTTGGTTAAGAGTCAGAGAGGGTTTTTTTGGGACTATCTTGAGTGATATAGAGTTGAAAAATGACTAAGTATAGGTGTTTTTATGCATAGGAGAGCATGGGCCTAAGACCCCAAAGCCTTAGGCCAAAACTGAAAACTGGGAACCAAATAATACTTATCCTCTCCCCTGGCACATCGCTGCTAGGGCGCAAATCAACACTGGATAAGTAAATTTTTGAAAAATTATTTTCTTCTATGGTTGTTCTAAAATCGGGCTTACACCCATTTCCCACTCAACTTTATCCCCTGATCACGAATATAATGTCAGATTTTTTATATCAAGCATGAATTTTGAGATATATGGAAATTTATGATTATGGGCATGTTTGAGGAAGCTTTTCGGGTTTTTTTTCGTGTGTTTCAATATATCCCCCTTGGGAACATCCATCCCCGAATGTCAAAGAAACGTACATAAGGGAAGTAATCATGAATATCTCAGCCTAATTGAATGCAACAAATGCATTTAAACATCATTTCAAAAATCTCAACATAAGTGTCAAAATCACCATAAACATGTCAACATAAACATGAATGCATGTAAATGACATAAAGGATGAAATTTAAGACTTGAAATGATAAAGGGGATTTAAGTTAGTACCTTAGGCTTTGGTTAAGTAGAAGAGATAGGGATATCGCTTTTGAATGTCCGTCTTAGCTTCCCATGTGGCACTTTCAACTTGTTGGTTCCTCCAAAGGACCTTAACGGAAGCTACATCCTTGTTTCTCAACCTCTTCACTTGTCTATCAAAAATTTCTATCATAACCTCCTCATAAGTAAAATTATCTTCCACCACACCCACAACATCCAAAGGTAAAATGGCAATTGGATCACCGACACACTTCCCAACATAGATACATGAAAGACCGGATGAACCATACTTATATCATTGCGCAACTCCAATTCATATGCCACCTTACCAATTCTACTCAACACTCTACAAGGACCCACAAATCATGGACTCAATTTACCTTTCTTGCCAAATTGGACGACACCCTTCATGGGTGACACATTCAAATAGACCCAACGACAAATATTGAATTCAAGATCCCTTCTCCTCACATTTGAATAGGAATTTTGTTGACTTCGGTCTATTTTCAATCTCTCCCTTATCAACCTCACCTTCTCCAATGAAACGAAAAAGAAATTGAAAATGTGCTTTGAAAGTGCCAGCAATTGTAATTTTTATATATCTCAAAATTTGTACGTGATATGGAAAATCTAACTTTTTTAATTATTAAGGTTAAAACTTGAGTGGGAGATGGTTCTAACCCCGATTTTAGAGCAATCGTATCAAAATCCAAAAAACCAAAAATTTTCATTATTAGATTTTGATCCACGCCTCTGGCGCGACGCGGTTCGGGCGCGAACTAGTGTTAAAATGGTGCCAGTTTTCTTATCCGATCCAAGGTTTTTTGGCTCTTGGGCCTAAGTCTTCCCATTGTTAGCCCCTGTAGTTCGTTAAATTAAGGATAATTATTCAATCGGGAAATTTGGTTGCGGATGTTGTGTAGTGTGAACTTAAGTAGAT
>JAPFFP010046604.1:0-10880 GCA_026153255.1 Solanum medicagineum
ATTTAAGAATGAACAATATAAATTAATATAAAATAAAATTATATATTTATCGGTCTGGGTGGATGGATGGGTGGTTTTTCACACCGGACCGCCCATCCACCTGTTATTTGTCGGTTCCAAAAAATTGGAACCGTGGACTGGACCGATTCCCTCGGAAATCGTCGGTTCTTGGGCGGTCCGGTCCGGTTTTGGGCGGTCTGGGTGGTTCCCAAACCCGTTGCACACCCCTACTATATTTATTGTAAATTAATTAGTTTATTGTGTATATTTGAAATTGTCCCAATTTTTTAAACTAATAGTGAATTTTTTAAATTTTATTTTTGTTCAACTAATAGAAAATTTAGATATAATAACCACCAATTTGGTATAATTTCATAAGTGAGTGTGACGTAGAATATAACAGACCTTATTACTACTTTAAAAATATTTAAAAAATGATTTTCTGTCACGCCCCGGGAAGGGACCCAAGACGTGGTCGGCACCTAGAGACATTGCTAGTCCCCAAACGAACCACTTGGCCTCATCACATTTGTCCATTCACACATTCTACAAATTAGCGAAAGACATAAGGAATAAATGGGCACATCTGATCATCTAGTCTCAAATTATATTATAATGAAAGGTTAGTCATAAGAAACTAGCTCACAAGTTCCAACATCAACATTTGACTCTAGTCTATAAAGCCTTTATCACTATAAATTAGTGCCAATGGCAGACTATGACTACCTCAATCAAAATAAAAGATAAGCAACTCTAACTCTAAAGCATGATGAAAAATAATGTAAGGAAACCTCCGAAGTAGGGGAGGCTCACCAATCTACTGAACGCTCGAAGATCCTCAATGATTCACATGCTGATGAACTCTATCCTGGGTATCTACATGATATTATGATGCAGTCCATAAGGGAACGCCAGTACTTGGAATGTACTGGTACGTAAAATAGCTTATTGAAGCCGAAACAGGTAGAACAATATAGAATTAACAATCAACTCAATATGGGAACCAATCAATATGTCAAATGTCTATCTAAGAATAAAGAGTAGACAAGTGACCCATCAACCAATCAACTCATCAGTCAAATCAGACTCATCTTAGAAGGACTCGTCTCAACTTATCTCATCACATCACTTCTTATCTCATCACATCTCGACTTAGAGTACTCAATGTAGGAACTTTCTGAGAGTTTCTCTTATCCGACAATAATTACTTATGAGCCACTGATGTACAAAAAGCCGCTGTTGTTGTCATAACCATCCCATACTTGCTAGGTAGGGGATGAATCGAATATACTAGGGACCCTAGCTATCCGTTAAAGTTAAGTCCTCTATTATTTCAGGGACTCTATCTAGATCGAACCCCAATGAGATGTAATGGTTCTAATCCTCACCTACACTTGGCTACGTAATTTGACGAGTGTGAGTTAGACTAACTCATACTCTTTCGGTGCTCGATACTCTTTCCATGAGTCAATGCTCATAAAAGAATACATCCAGTCAATACATCTCAATTGACTCATCTCAACTCAGCCTTATAAAGGATCTCATCATTTAATCAGTCTCAAAGAGACTCTAATCATCTCATCAATCAACATCTCAATCAACAACTTAAGTATTTGAGCAATCATTGGGGAAAAATCGAATAGACAAATCATTAGAGTTCATTTATGGAAACTCGTAGGACTATCAAGTTCTATCAACTCATTATCATTCTCACATCACAATCTCAATCTCAATCAACATTTTCAATCAAGGCTCTAATAATAAGTAGGGTTTATGCAATAATTCATGTAAAATATTCAATTCAAGGAAACAAGTTTGTGATGATCATCAACATATAAAAACACATGTAGTAAATATGATTTCTCAAGCAAATAATCAAGAATCATTCATGTAGACTCAAAAACCTTCATCTCTCCTCTAAGACCACGTATGGGGCACATGGAAGAACAATCCCATGTTTTTGTTCAGTCTTACATACTTGGAATAAGGCTCTTGAAGTCACTCGTCAAGAATTCTCCTTGAATTCTCCAATCTCACATTCTTCTTTCTTCTCTCTCAAGTCCTAAGTTTCAAATGTTGTGAAGAAGGACTTTGAATGGGGGTTTTGACCCTATTTAATCATCAAAATGACTTAAAGAGGTTGTGTTTCAAGTTTAGGAGGGATTGGAAAAAGTCCAAAATGCCCCTCAAAAGATTTAAAATTTTAAACTTTGGTAGAACAGGTCGAGATAACAGGTCCGTGACACGGACCTGTCACATACCAGTGAAATTTTGGAAATTCAATCCCATCAAAAAATTGAGAAAATATATAAGTGTGGGTTCGAGATGGGTCCACATCGCGAAGCTATCGAATACCCTCACTGTTTTGGGTCCTCGATAGGTCTGCATCGCTGCCCTATCGCGCACCTTTACTGTTACTGGTCAATTTTAAATTATTTTTCAACCCGATTATTCTTAAATCGGGCCGAGGCTATTTTCTGACTCAATTTTCGGCGCTGATCTCAAGTTTGGTCTTGGATTTTCTATTCGAGCTTTGGAGGATGCATTACGCGCACGTCTCCGTTCTAGGGGTATTTTGATAATTTTACCGGGTGTTACATCATCTCCCTTTTGGAATCATTCGTCCTCGAATGATGAGTAAGGGTGGATATCAAGGCACGAATAGACTCGAAACTCCTCTCAACTTTTAATCTATCAGTCTATCTTTCAACTCCTCATTTAATCTTTGTTCGGACTCGAGAATAGACAATCAATGAGAAAAGACAATCAATTTGGTCAAGGATAAGGAATTTACCTTCAACATTCTCCTCTATTGGCATGAACAGATGCAAATATTTTGCTTTCCTCTCTTCCTCAGCTTCCCATATGGCCTCCTTAATGGATTGATTCCTCCACAAGACTTTGACTGAGGCTATCTCTTTGGTTCTCAATCTGTGAGTCTGACGATCAAGGATTTGGATCAATATTTCTTCATAGGTCAAACTATCCTTCACTCCGATACTCTGCACTGGGATTACCAAGTTAGGATCTCCCAAGCATTTCTTCAACATTGACACATGAAACACCGGATGAATACCATCTAACTCGGAAGGCAACTCTAATTTGTAGGCAACCTTCGCAATCCTCTTTATAATCTGATAGGGTCCAATATAACGTGGACTCAATTAACCCTTCTTCCCAAATCTCATGACACCTTTCATAGGTGACACTTTCAAATATACCCAGTCATCCACTTTGAACTCCAAATCTCCCCTCCTCACGTCGGTGTAGGATTTCAAGCGACTTGGTGCAGTCTTCAATCTCCCTCTAATGATCTTAACCTTCTCCATTTCTTGATGGACAAGGTCAGGCCCACTTCTCCAACCTCGAACCACCCAATTGGTGATCTATATCTCCTCCCTTATAAAGCTTCATAGGGACCTGAATACTTGCATGATAACTATTGTTATATGCAAGCTCAATCAATGATAGGTGCTCATCTCAAATTTCCCTTGAAATCAAGGACGCAGGTTCTCAACATATCTTCTAACGTCTGAATTGTACGCTTTGCCTGGCCATCGATCTGTGGATGGAAAGCTGTACTCAAATTCACTTTCATACCCAATCCTTTCTGAAACGATCTCCAAAATTGGGAGGTGAATTGAGCTCCTTTGTCCGAGATGATGGACAAGGGAACCCCATGCAACCTCACAATCTCTTGGATGTACATCTTGGTGTACTCCTCCGCAGTGTTAGTTGTCTTAAACTGCTAAGAAGTGAGCCGATTTAGTCATCCTATCCACAATCACCCATATCGAATCATGTTGATTTCGAGACCTCAGTAGACTAGTAATGAAGTCCATATTGATCATCTCCCACTTCCATTCCAGAATATTAAAGTTTTGAGCTAATCCACATGGCCTTTGGTGCTCAATTTTCACTTGCTGACAGTTCAGGCACTTAGAAACAAATTCAGCAATATCCCACTTTATTCCACTCCACTAATAGACTTCTCTCAAGCTGTGATACATTTTGGTAGAGCCAAGATAAATGGATTACCTAGTGCTATGAGCTTCAACCATGATTCTATCTCGTATATCGTCAACATCTGGGACGCACAATCTACTTTTGTACCTCAACACCCCATCTACTCCTTTGGAGAAGACCATCACTTTCTGTTTGTGGACAGCCTCCTTCAATTGGAGTAGGAGAGGATCTCGGTCTTGCTTTTCTTTCACCTTTGTCACCAATGATGAAGCGGACCCACTCTGGACATTAAGTCCTCCCTCATCATTCTTCTTAAGTTGGATTCGTAATCAATGCACTTCTTTAGCTAGCTCTTTCTTTCTTTCCTCCACATGGCCTGTGCTGCCCATTGATAACCTGCTAAGAGCGTCTGCAACAACATTAGCTTTACTTGGATGATAGAGAATGCTTATGTCATAATCCTTGAGCAACTCTAACCATCTTCCCTGTGGCAGGTTGAGCTCTTTATGACTGAAGACATACTGCAAGTTCTTGTGGTCAGTGAACACATCCATGTGCACTCCATACAAGTAGTGGCGCTAGATTTTGAGTGCGAACACCACTTCCACCAAGTCAAGATCATGGGTCGGGTAGTTCCTCTCATGAATCTTACATTGTCTAGAAGTATAGGGTATCACATTCCCTCTCTGCATCAACACACATCCCAATCCAACTCTCGAAGCATCGCAATAGATCACAAAATCTTATGTTCCATCGAGCAAGGTTAGGACTGGTGCAGTAGTTAATCTAGTCTTTAATTCTTGGAAACTTTTCTCATACTCATCAGACCACTAAAACTTGACCTTTTTTTGAGTCAGCTTTGTCAATGGTGCGGACAAGGAAGAAAATCCCTCTAAAAATTGGCGTAGTAGCCTGCCAACCCCAAGAAGCTCCTTATGTCGGTTGGAGAGGTTGGTCTGGGCTAGAACTTAACCGCTTCAATCCTTTGAACATCCACTCAAATACCATCACCAGAGATAATATGGCTTAGGAAAACCACAGATTTAAGCCAAAATTTACATTTCAAAAACTTTACATACAACTCATGGTCCTTACGGGTTTGAAGGACGATTCTGAGGTGATTTATATGCTTCTCTTCATCTCTTGAATACACCAAAATATCATCAATAAACACAATCACAAACATGTACAAATATTGTCGGAACACGCTATCCATCAAATTCATAAAAGGTTGCAGGTGCATTCGTCAACCCAAAGGACATGACCAAGAACTCAAAATGGTCATATCTAGTCCTAAAAGCTGTCTTTGGAATGTCACATTCCCTACCTTTCAACTGATGGTAACCGGATCGGAGGTCTATTTTGAGAAACAAGAGGCAACCTGAAGTTGGTCAAACAAGTCATCTATCTTTGGAAGAGGATACTCGTTTGTTATGGTCACCTTGTTCAGCTGCCTATAGTCAATACACATTATGATAGAGCCATATTTCTTTCGCACAAATAGGATAGGGGCGTCCTAAGGAGAAACACTCGGCCTTCTGAAGCCCTTCTCTAACAAATCTTTTACATGTTCCTTTAATTCTTTCAGTTCAGCGGGGGCCATCCTATAAGGTGGAATTGAGATAGGCTGGGTATTAGGAAGAACATCAATCTCAAAATCAATCTCCCTATTAGGAGGGACTCCGAACAGATTATTAGGAAACACTTATGGAAACTCATTCGCGATTGGAACTAACTTTAGAGTTGGGGACTCAACATCATCAGACTTAACTCTCATGAGGTGATACACCCCTTCACAATCATCTTTCTGGCTCTAAGGAATGGGATAAACTTTCCTTTAGGTGCTATGGAATCACTCTTCGACTCTAGAACCGGTTCATTTAGAAATTGAAACTTAACGGTTCGAGCTCTACAATCAACGGAGGCATAACATGCATGGAGCTAATCAATGGCGAAGATTAAATCAAAATCAGTCATATCTAACTCAATCAAATCAATGATAGTATCCCTATGATGGATGACACTACACAAGCTCTATAGACTCTCTCAGCTCGAATAGACTTACCCACTTGAGTAGAAACATCAAAGGGTTCAAGAAGACTCTTAGCGGTTCTATCAAATCTATTGGCCACGTAAGGAGTTACAAAAGATAATGTGGCACCAGGATCCATCAACACATAATAATCAATAGAAAAGACTCAAATTATACCTGTCACAACATCTGGCGAGTTCTCTTGATCATGTCGACTGCCCATGGCATACAAACGGTTTGTAGCTCCGCTTGTGCCTGAAGTGGTGCCTCTCTGATTACCCTTAGTTGGCGGGGCCGGTGCAGAAGATTGAGTCCGGTCAGCCCACTTTGGGCACTCTCTTTGGTAGTGGCCTTCTTAGCCATACTTGAAATATATATCACTCTCTTCACGACATCTATCCATGTGCAACTTGCTACAAGTACCACAGGGTAGTTTACCTCGTGAAGCTTGATCCACACTAGCTTGTGACCGAGACCCACGGGCTCCCACATTCTGAGACTTCTGATCATTTATGACTCTAGGTACAGGTGCACCAGATGATGGTGCTGGAAACCAATTTCCATTGACTTTCTTCCCAACCTCATGGCTGGATGTCTTAGCTTTGTTGCTTCTGAATTCTTCCCTATCATGTTGCCTCTCCTCATCAGCTTGTTGCGTCATCAATCTCCCAATATCCATATCACTCACGAGCATTTCTCCCCTCCCATCTCTCTTTGGCCCTCTATTCAACCCATCAACATACATCCCCATCCTCCCCCTCATATCAGCAACCATATCCGGAGCATAACAGGACAATTGTCTGAACTTCAGCCCATACTCTTGTACAGTCATAGAGCCCTATTTCAAGTTCAAAAACTCCCTCACCTTCGCCTCTCTCCTCTCCCTTGGGAAGAAACGTCCAACAAAAGCTTCCTCGAACAAAGCCCAAGTCATCACGGGGGTATTCTCCCCTCTACCCTTCTTCCACTGGTCGTACCACAGTCTGGCCACCCCTTTTCCAGGTAGGGGACAAGTCAAATCCACTAGGGACCACAACTATCCGTTAAAGTGAAGTCCTCTATTGTTTCAGGGACTCTATCCAGACCGAACCACAATGAGACGTAATTGTTTTTATCCTCACCTACGTTTGTCTACGTAGTTTGATAAGTGCAAGTTGAACTAAGTGTTGCTCTTTCGGTGCGCGATACTCCTCCCATGACTCAATGCTCATAAAATAATCTATCTAGTCAATACATCTCAATTGACTCATCTCAACACAGGCTTATGAATGCTTTCATCTTTCAATCAGTCTCAAAGAGACTCTAATCATCTCATCAATCAACAGCTCAATGATTTGAGCAATTGTTAGAGAACAATCGAATAGAGAAATCATTAGAGTTCATTTATGGAAACTCATAGGACTATCAAGTTCTATCAACTCATCGTCATTCTCATATCACAATCACAATCTCTATCAACATTCTCAATCAAGGCTCTAGACTCAATCCCAATCTTCTTTCATGCAATCTTTAAGAAATAATAAGTAGGGTTTATGCAATAATTCATGTAAAATATTCATTTCAAGGAAACAAGTTTGTGATGATCATCAACATATGAAAATACATGTAGAAAATGTGGTTTCTCAAGAAAATAATCATGAATCATGCATGTAGACTCAAGAACTTTCAACTCTCCTCTAAGACCACCTATGGGGCACACGGAAGAACAATCCCATGTTTTTGTTTAGCCTTACATACCTGGAATGAAATTTTTCAAGTCACTTGTCAAGAATTCTCCTTGAATTCTCCAATCTCACGTTCTTCTTTCTTCTCTCTCAAGTCCTAACTTTCAAGTGTTGTGAAGAAGGACTCAGAATGGGGTTTTCGATCCTATTTACTCATGAAAATGACCTAAAGGGTTCATGTTTCAAGTTTAGGAGGGGTTGGAAAAAGTTCGAAATGCCCCTCAAAAAATTTAAAATTTTAAACTTTGGTGCAACAGGTCGGGATAACAGGTCCGCAACACGTACCTGTCGCGCACCTGTGAAATTTCAAAAATTCAATCCCATTGAAAAATTGAGAAAATATATAAACATGGGTCCGCGATGGGTCCGCATCGCGGCCCTGTCGCGCATCCTTACTGTTTATGGTCAATTTTGTGAAAATTATTTTTTCATCCTGGTTGCTCTTAAATCAGGTCGAGATCATTTTCTGACTCAATTTTTCGCGCTAATCGCAAATTCGGTCTCAAATTTCCCATCCAAGCTTTCGAGAACGCGTTACGAGCACGTCTCTGTTCTAGGGGTATTTTGGTAATTTTACCAGGTGTTACATTTTTGAAACAAAAAATAACAAAATTACTTATAAAAAACTATCTACTTTTTATATTAGACAATATTTTAAAGGGAAAATGGTAAAAAATATCCCTGAAGTTTGGAATATTGTTTTACTTAATTCTCGCCATTAAAATAAGTTTATTTATACCCCGCCGTTAACAAATTCAACAAATTTACCCCTAATTTGGACAGATTGTCCCAAATTATATTTATTTAACCCATTATTTTAAATACCCAATCACAACCTAACCCAAACTCGATCCGCCCTAGAATAATACCAAATTGATTCTCACATCAACTTTAACTCAAAATAGAAAGAAAATAATTAGGCCGTGAGAACAAAAATTTTCAGACATTTTAGATTAACATGTGTTTATCTTCTTTTTTTTTTTTTTAAAGATTTGAAGAATGCTTTTATATAAAATTCATAAATTTTAAAATTGTGTTGATTTATGAGATATGGAGAAAATTAAGAATTTTTTAATGGATGATTGACATCTAAGATTATATAAATTGAAGAAAAAGATCAATAAAGAAAAGAAAAAAAAATACATGAATACACAACCTATTTTAACATAATTTCTTATAATTCCTACCATTTCAAATAATTACTAAATTCCATAAGTTTTTCTCTTCTACCATTTCATTCATGGGCATGTCCATTATCATAATTTCGTAACTAACGCTTAATTTATAGGCATCAATTCAATCTTATTACAATTAATGTCAAGTTAACTATTTATCATTGATATAATTCAATTTTAATTCCAAAAAAAGGAAAGAATCGAAGTTCCTCCCTTTTACGTCTTGACTTAATTATTCTAGCAAGCTCTCTTCATCCTTCCAAAATCTCCACACCCATGGAGTCTACCCCATCATCCACATCTCCTATTACTCAGGCACCATCAAATAGTGATAACGTTCATCAATTAAAATAGTTTTATCAAGTGATAGTGTTCCTTATACTGAAATTAGCAATAAGCATGTATGTGATTTCGAAAAAGTTGAATTCGAAGAAAATAGATAAAAAATAAGCAATGATACTTTAGTCGAGAAGAAGAAACACAAGATGTAGCTTCAAGTTCCAAATTCCTCCTAAAAAAAAGGGAAGAACCCTAAAAAAAGTAAAGAAAACTGAACTAGTTTCTACCCACCCTTCATTGCCAAAGGTTATGCTTTTGTCCGTAATTTTTGTTATTTTTAGTTAAAAAATTTTGTATCAACACTATATTGTTGTTTTTGTACCGGTGTCGTTGATACAATATGTTGTTATTTTTGTATCAACACTATATTTGAGTTGTTTGTATCAACACTATATTTGAGTTGTTTTTATCAACATTGTATTGTGGTCACAATTTATTAATTTAAAGATTATTTGTATCAACAACATGCTGCCTTTTGTATCAATACTATTTTAATGTCATGATATAATTAGGAGTAGAGTGTTGTTTTTTGTATTAACATTGTATTGTTTGTATCAACACTACATTGTTTGTATCGACCCTGTATTGTACCAACACTGTAGCAAAACTGTATTGTATATATCAATATTATATTGTGTTGTATGTTTCAACACTGCATTAGATCATATCAAGTATTTTCTTGGAATAAAATATGTATTTTTGAAGCTCTTTTGAAAAGAATCAAGTATTGTATCAAGATTTGCTTCTGATGTTCTATTTTGATTCACGAACGAATCGTCGGTTTTTCTTCTTTTAGTTTTTTCTTCGCGAAATCGTTTTAGGAGAACAATTTCAATTTTTGAAATTTTGTGAAGCAAATCAGTTAGGATCAAATGGAAAGAGTTTGAATCACATTTTAAGTGCGTGAATCATAGGATTGTGTTACTCTCTCTTCCATAAATTAAGCTAGTTAATGCAATCAACCTATTTCCCGTAAAAAATCTAACAGATTCCTTCAGAAAAAAGTAGAGATAAATTTTAAACTATAAATTAAGCTAATTAATGCCAATAAACTTATTTCCCATAAAACTCATTAGATTTCTTCAGAAAAACAAATTCAAATTTTGAATTCAATTTCATACACTCAATAGTAAGTTTTTCCGTATCAAGTTACATATTTTAAAAATATATGTATCAAATGATCTTTTATATTTTTTGATCGTATCATTTGGCAGGTATTAAGTATTTTTGAAGTATATTTGAATAAGAATCAAACTTGATACAAGAGAATTAGAAGTATAAAGTTGAACTTGATACAAGAAAATTTGAAAGTTTACAACGTGATACAATGAAGCTTGATACAAAAAAATTTGATATAATAAATCAAACTTGATACAAGAAAATCAGAAAGTTTACAACTTGATACAATGAAACTTGATACCAAAAAAATTTGATATAAAGAATCAAACTAATTGTAACACCCCACACCTTACAATACTAGTACAATTCAAATGAAGCATGACATGGTTTGGACAAATGGATGCTAATTTTCAAATGTGCTCGAATCTCGCGTTGATGGACCATATGCGTACCTAGCGCTTAAGAGGGTTGAGTGTATATGTGTTGTGTGTCGAAATGAGGAGGTTATGACCTTAGAATGAAGTG
>JAPFFP010046605.1:0-10880 GCA_026153255.1 Solanum medicagineum
ATCCCTATCTTCTTTCATGGATACTTTTAACAATTAACATATAGGGTTTATACAATATCTCATAAAAAATATTCAATTCAAGAAAATAAGTTTATGATGATCATCAACGTATGAAAATATATATATATAATAAATATAATTTCTCAAGAAAAATAATCAAGAATTATGACTATACACTCAAGAACTTTGAATTCACATCTAAGACTATCTATAGGGGCACATGGGAGAACAATCTCATGCTTTGCTTAGCCTTACATACCTGGAATAGGTAAACGATCAATTTGACACGAATCAGACTTGAAACATCAACTCTTCGCTCTTTTCTCTTTTCTTTTAGCGCTAGGTCTTTTTCAGATACTTAGAACAGCTTAAGAATGGCTTTTAAACCTTTTTTACACTTGAAACGACCAACTTTGGTCATATATTAAGTCTAGGGGGGATTTGGAAAGGTCTAGGATGCCCCTCATGAAATTCTAAAAAAAGTCAGTTTTGGGACGCGGGGTCCGCGACATAGACCACATAGATTTTTGGTATTTTTCATCGAAAACTCTTCGAATGAACTAAGTGTTGCGTGATAGTGGTGCGTCGCGGTCCGATCGCACACCCTCACTGGTTCGTGTTTGATTACGAAAAATTATTTTTCAACTCGATTGTTCTAAAATCAGGTTGAGACCATTTTCCCACTCAATGTTTTGCGCTAATCGCAAATCCGGTCTCAGATTTTCTATCGGAGCTTGGGAAGATGCATTATGCGCACGATTACTTCCGAGGGGCATTTCGATAATTTCACGAGGTGTTACATTATCTCCCCCTTGGGATCATTAGTCCTCGAATGATGAGTAAAGGTAGGATTAAGGCACGAATAACGACCAAGACTCCTTTCAATACTCAACCAACCAATCTGGACAGTCACAAGTCACTCAGAATAGACAAATCAGTTCAGATCAAGAGTAGAGATACTTTTTTAGACATTTTCAACATCAAGCACGAATGGAACGCCACAACTCAGTCAATTCGAATCATTTGAACTCCTCGACAATCAGCATTTCGAACTCAGGAAGGAAGCTATCAACTCTAATGGAGAATGGGACCATCGATACATAAAACTCTATGTACAACTCTCAGGATTAGCACCTCATCTCAACTCCGCTCCTCTTCATGGCACTATGCCTCAGAAATTTTAAGGCTTATCGCCTCTTACTCACAGCTCTACCTACTCACATCCTCTTATTCTATTCAAGGCTAGTCTTAAGCCTCACAGTGCTATTCACGAGATGATCATATTCATACAAAGCTAATCCTCAATCTTTAACTCGAAACTTCCACGGGGCTTTCATTAAAAGATCACTAGCCTTCTTCACCACTTCACTACTCTTTATCGAACCCTTATTACGAAGTCTTCACTAGTCTATCATCGAAACTCGCCTAACAACAACCACGAATTCAAGCCTATCACTTTAACCACTTCAACTATACCTTAGAATTTTCAAGCCTACTTAGCACTTCTACTTCCACCATTCAATGAGTTCTCACTCAAAGCCGTACCAACATACTCTTACCTATCCACTGCTCACCATAAGGTTTTATCTCTCTCCTTCTTTCTATCTTTATCCCTAAATGACACAAGTCTAACACCAATATCATAATAAGGATACACTCACTCCTCCTCATCTACTCTCATCCTCAGTCTACTACTATCAACATCAATATTTGGACCTGGCAGAATGCATCATCTCGCCCTTTGGCGAAACCTCAGACTACCACCTCTCTATGCAAAATAAGAATGAATATCATCAAGAACTCAAATACGCAGTTGCTCGAATATCCATTCTCATGAATAGTCTTTGAACACAATGTTTAGATTTAAACTTTATCTCCAACATCATTATTAGGCACGAATACTGTCGAGGACTTGCATACCCAAGTACGCAGAGGCTCAAAAAGAACATTAACTCGAAGATTGGAACTCAACTCCATTATCACAATTCAGGAGCACTCATTCTCTCCCATACCCATAACTCGTCCACTATAGTCAATACTTCTATCAAGACTAGAAACTGGATTACTCAAAGGGCTTGGAACAGAGATCATTAGCCCGATTCAATTGATAAATCTTATCTGAAAATATTCATAGATTACAATCTCCCTCATCTATCAAGACTCATTCTGAGTTCACAGAACTATATGTAGTGAAAATCTCAAGTCATACCTCCTTCAACATAGGACTGGAAACTCTTGGATTCATGGGGTAAAATCAAGAATAATGAATGAATTCGTCGCTTCTCATCCTCAAAACTCCGCATGAACGAGAATCAACATGATGTGCATGGGACTAGGCCATAGGTATGATAGTCATACACCAGAAGGGAATGGAATATTACCTCAACTGAAGTATAAGGACTATATATGAGATGGAAAAGAATTGATATCTCATCTTGATCAACCCATCACAATTGAAAGCTCAAGATCTACTTCAGTTTCTCGCATTATCATCTCCCCCTTAGCTCTCAAGGTCCTCTCTCTAATTTTTTCTACTAGGCTACAAGTACATACCTCTACACAATCAAGGGATCACTACCCACATGAATATCTTAAACTCTTCTGTTATGCTATAGTGACATACATATAACTAGCGACGCAGACCCTTTCAATGATATCACTCTTGGCTTCCTCATGTCTCTGTGGAACTCTCTCTCTCTCTCTCTCTCTCTCTCTCTCTCTCTCTCTTTCTTTGATGCTCTTAATGGCATAAATAATCACTTTCCACAACACAATCTACCATCTTCTTTTGCCTGCTAATGGTCAACCTTTGTGCTCTCATAAACTCATTTGTATAAGACTTAGACTATTAAGGAAAACTTATCGTCATCTATCTATAAGCCCCAAATCAACTTAGCTACTTGTGACGACAAAGATTACTTACATCAGCCTACTCCACATCAACAACTCAAATATACTATCTAGATTCTCATAGCAGTCACAACTTGGAGCTTCACCCATCTGTACACAACATGGTTATATATCTTAAACATCTTCAGCCTCCTCTTTTCTGGTATGTCTCCCTTAATTTACTATCTCCATCTAAGAGATACCTCTACTCTACTCCTAGCACAACGTTCCTTGCTAGTCAACATCATAATCATTGAACACACACTACAGCAAGACTCCTAGGTCAAATCTCCAACAAGGACTATCACTATCATCATGTTATCTCCTCTTTAACACTACTCATCAAACTTCAAGCTTAGGGTCGAGCACTAACATGTGCATCTATCACACACCTCTCTAGTGCCAACTTACAACCACTAGGTAAAAATTTAGGGAATATAATCCTACTAAAATCTCATAGCGAGTAATCGATCAACTCATTCCGTTTTCACAACTCATGTACTACTCACCTATTCACTATACCTCTTTATCTGGCCAGGCTTATAACTCGATGAATTTCACAGGGCTCTCCTTAAGAATCAGGAGCCTCGTTTAGATCTATCACCTCAAAAGTACTCTATCCCCCTATTCGAGATCCACACTTCACCCTCCATAGTATGAATACTACAACACATCAACATACAACTTCCTTCTAGTTTGAACATGCTCTAACACATCCTAACACTAACCCTTTCTCTCTTTATACCTCATCGTGACCATCATAAGGCACTCCCCACTCATTCATCAAACTTAGGGAAGTGAACTCATCACCTTTACTTACATTATAGGTGTACATAATTCTATCTACAAGCCTTAATCAATCCCCACTCTCACTATCCAGTCTCCTCCTCTCCCTCATCATCATTCTAGCTCAGGGGTAACAATTTCACTTATGGTTTCACAAGATCTCAAATCTCACTCTTAGTTAGCAACATCAAACTTCTTGGGAACATGAACTTTCCTCTCATGGATAACATTAAAAGCAAATAGAGACTCAACCTATACCTGTCACAACATCCCAAAGTATTTTTCTAAGCTGGGCGGCTATTGCAGCACACAACTGGTCTATGACCTCGCTCATGCTAGGAGAAGCATCTCTATGATTTCCTCTAACTGGTGGTGTAGATCTAATGGGTTGAGATTTAGTGACTCGCGTTGGACAATCCTTCCGAAAGTGACCCATTTAGCCAAATGTGAAGCAGTCGAGGGTGCCCAATCGACACTGTACCAAATGAAATTTGCCACACTTTCCATATGGTGTCTTCCCTTTAAGTCTTAGAGCTACTCTTTCTCAGGGTGGAAAATTATAAACCTTGAAAGACTGGTCTCTCCTCGACCTTAGCTTATATCTACTGTTGGACGTGGTTGTACTTACTAGTGATGGCATATAACTCCAGGGTCTCTGCAAAAAGGAGAACTCATTTCCCTCCTCACCCTAAGCCTCTTCTATCTCACTATCCTTGTCATCTTCTACCCATCAATTGTGCACAACAAGTTGAGTAGTAGGCTCAAGCTTCTGAGTTCCTCATGCCCACAGTGCATTTAGAAGGAATGGTCTGCAATATCTAAAGCATGATTTAGAAAAAATCTTTCATAGAATTTGACTCTATCGCAAGATTTAGAATCTGAAAGAAGGGAAACAATTCCTAAAAGTCTTGTAGCCTCCAAATTATGGATGTGGAGCTCTTCACATCAATAATGAGGATCTACTAGACATGGCTTCATAGACTCCCTAGGATTCTTAAACTCGTGATTTGATACCAAGTTTGTCACGCCCTAAGAGGATACCCTAGATGTAACCGGCACTCAGAGACTATTACTAGTCCCCAAGCGAACTACTTGGCCTCATTACATTCATTCATTCATTCACTCTACAAATCAGCAGAAGCCACAAGAGAATAAATGGGCACATCATCATCTCGTCTCAAAATAAAAATCATAAAAAGAGGCTAGTAGGAAGAACTAGCTCACAACCTTACATCAACATTCAACTCTAGTCTATGAAGCCTCTATCACTGATAGGTGGTCCCAATGACAGACCTATGGCTACCAAAATCAAAATAAATGTTAAGTAACTCTAACTCTAAAGCAAGATGAAAGTAGCTTATGAATCCTCCAAAGTAAGGGGACTCACCAATCCACTGGACGTCCAGAGATCCTCAAGTAAGGGGACTCACCAATGATCTCTATCCTGTATATCTACATCATAAAATGATGCAGCACCAGAATGTGGTCAGTATATTGAATGTACGATATGTAAACGGGTCAAAAGTAAGCAAAACAACATAATAACTTGGAACAACATTAGCTCATCAGGTACTCATTTTATCTCAGAATAAGGAATAGATACTATTACATTAACATCTGTCAAGAGTCATATTATTCCAGCAATATTTGAGTACTATTAAGATGAAACCTACATGGGAGTTTATCGGACCTACACCCATCACTTATGAGCCGGTGACAGCACAATATTATCGATGGCATTCCCCCATCCGCCCAATACCTTATCCGGGCGAAGGGTATACATTATTGGATCCAGATTAAAATTAATATGAAGATACACGAGTTCGTTCTACTAAATAAAGTTCATGTGTTGTTCTACATCCTATGCATTTCATTATTTGTGTAACCTACTCCTTTCATTGTGGTGTTGTCTTTTGTGATTATTTACATGTCATTTGTTGTATCTACAGTCCTACAGCTCCAATATTACGACCACCAAAAGAATCATCTCAAAGGTAATTGAAAGATAAAGTAAAGTATATTGCTTGTTGATGGGTGGTATCCCGCGGGGTGGAAGAATCACCTAGCCAGGGTCGATCCTATCACGGGGGGTAGCCCTAGGGGTGAAAGGAAAAGCCTAGCCAAGGATGATCCCGATATAGATTTACCACTGATCAGCTGGTCATTTGTATTACATGGTGTGCATAGAGTATAAAGTATAGGTAAAGTAATAAAAAGAACTTAAAGTACATGATCCCACAGTATAACTAAAGGTGGTCTCTTATCCTACACCAGTGCATAGTTTTATTTGAGTTTACTTCATATGCACTATTTCCTGTCGTACATATTCAGTATATTATCTTGTACTGACGTCCCTTACGGGGAACCTACATGTCATGCTACAGGTATAGGTGCTAGTAGATTTCCCCAATAGGAGTGCAGGATATCCATCTGATGTTACCAAGCTCTAGGTTGATTCGAAACTTTGTGTGTCTAGAGGTTATATTTTTGCACTGTATAGTTAGTCGAGCCAGGGCCTGTCCTGACCCTTATCAGATACTTTTCCTTATCTAGAGACTTTGTAGACTATTTAAATTAAAGTGTGGTCATGTCTCGTACTTTAGACACCGTGACCCCAACGGCCTGGCCATATGCATTTTCTTTTGGCTTGTTATTACTATTTACTTTCTTAAAGGCATGTCGAATGTAGAAATATCTTATAATATGTATAGAAAGCGCAAAGATACAAGTTGGTTCTCTTGGGCCTTATTGGCAACGGGTGCCAGTCCACCTTAACGGGACTTTGGGCGTGACATGCATGTCGCTAAGATGAGGATGTTGAGATAGATGTGTGGTCACACCAGGAGTGATAAGATTAGGAATGAGACCATTTGGGAGAAGCTAGAGGTATCCCCTATGGCTGATAAAATGAGGGAAGCGAGGCTATGATGGTTTGGACATGTGTAGAGAAGGAGTACCGACGCTTTTGTTAGGAGGTGCGAGAGGTTGGCCATGGGAGATACACTGAGGGGTAAAGTAGACCAAAGATGTATTGGGGGAAAGTGATCAGACAAGATATGGCGAAACTTGATCTCACCGAGGACATGACCTTAGATAGAAAGGAGTGGAGGTCGCGAATTAGAGATAATAGACTAATTGGTAGGTAGGTTTAGGTGGATGTCTGGCCTTAGGGTGTAGTAGTCGTGTTTTATGTCATGTGTTATTATTATTTGTCGTATATGTGTTAATCTTATCATATTTATATACTGTCATGTATTTTTTTCGTTATTAGTCGCTCTTTCTGTTTCATTTTCTTTCCTTTTTGTCATATCTAGTTTATTCTGCTTATGGGTTTTTGAGACGAGGATTCCCAGGAAAAAACCTCTCTACTTCTATGAGGTAGTGGTAAGGTCTGCATACATTCTACCCTCCCAAGACCCCACTTGTGGAATTCCACTGGGTATGTTGTTGTTGTTGTTGTTGAATTATATTTTTATTATTTATTCCCAAATTAATTTAAAATAAAACATTGAACAAATATGGTTAAGATAACTCTAAAATGTTTAATTTTTATAGAAATAATATTTACTAAAACAATAGGTAAAATCAGTGGGAAAAAATGTAATATACATATAAGTTATCAAAATTTTAGGAATTACATTTTTTATTGTATTATGAATTGGGATATTGATGATTTTCTATTTGTCATACTATTATTATAAAGGCAAGAAGATTTGTATTATTATAGGATAACCACACAAAAGAATATTCATACGTTGTATTAATTAATTAAGATGACAAAATTAACAATACAAAAGCAAGCTTTTTATTGAATTGATAAAAAAAGAACTTACCTTAATATTTGTTTTAGAAGCATGACAAACTTAATTATTTGTTTTAGAAGCATGACAAAAGTCATGGTGCAAATCTTTTGCGTTATTAACATTATATATTTTGACTCTTTATATATTTTTAGTAATAATATTTTTCTTCGTATTTTAATTTTCAGTAAAAAAGAGAAAATAAGAATTTTTGATAATGTAAAATTTATATAAAGAATAGGCAAAGACCGGGAAAAGAATTCAAAAGAAGAAGAAAAAATTTTAAAAAAAAATTGCTATCAGTCGACAAAATAGTTATTTGAATAAACACTGATTATGACTCTTCAACTTCATTTCCTTGCTATGCTAAGTGTTGCATTTTATATTTGTGCTTGCACTATTTCTCGTTCGCCTGCACCATGTAGCCTCAAATTATAGTATATTTTGATAAACAATCGTGACATTTATCCGTGAAATCAAAAATTTTGTGAAGAGTGATTGACAAAGCAATATATATATATGAAAGATGGTGATGAAAAAGATATTTGGAAAAAATTGAAAAGGAAGCAAGCCTCCTATGGCAGAAAATGATGTGTGCAGAGAATAATGGTTGAATGAAAATTAAACGTGATGATAAATTTGAGTAGTGGGTAGTTATCTTGTTTTGATGATAAAATTTTAATGTTTTGCTTTAACAATTAATGTTAATAATCTGCATTTTTTTCATTATTAATTTTTTTTTAAAAAAATAACTAATTGTATAAATTGAATTTATAAAAACTTGTATAATAATTGATAATTTTGCACAAATAAAGAATCCTAAACATGTGGGTAAAATACTGAACTGTAACAAAAAAAGAACAATAAGTTGATATCAATTTTTTTATACTATTTTACAAATTTACGTAAATAATTGTAATTTAAAATACTTATTTGCTATAAAGAATGAGTGGAAGTGGCAAATCAGTTTAAATATTAATTATGTATAATAAAATCTAATTATTCCTACCATAAAAAGAAACATAAATGTGCTTGTTTCAAATTTTATTGTTTATTTAAAGAATTAATGTTAATAATCTGTATTTCTTTGTTATAAGGAATTGAAAAGAAAAATCAATTAATTGTATAAATAAATTGAATTTATAATTTATAAAAAAAAAAAGTAATACCTAACTTAACTAAATTAACTTATAACCAACACATGTCTTGATCTTAGGCTGCCACTTGGCATGACCCTAAGCTAGACTTTCTTCCTATTAATAATAATAATAATAATAATAATAATAATAATAATAATAATAATAATAATAATAATAATAATAACAATAATAATAATAATAATAATATAGATTTCTACACAAATAATTCTTTTTCAACTAAAACAGACTTGATCCAAAAAGAAAATAGTTAAAAAAATAAGCTTTCAAATAATAATGAAAAAAACTAAAAAAAAAAAAAACGCCCAGAAAAAATAAAACCCAAGAAGTCTCAAAAATAAGTAATGAACAAAACTAACAGGATTGATTAAAAATAGGCATAACTTTCAAAGAAATAGACTTGATAAAAAAATTAAAATAATAATAATAATTTTTTTTAAAAAAATCTTCTAAAAATGAAAATAAATAAAAAGTCTAAAAACTGTCCAAAAAATAGGCCAAAAAAAGAAAAAAACACAAAAATATATATATGAAAAAAGGTCAAATTTTTTTTTATGAACAATTTACCTAACATGTAAGATTGAAACAAACTAAGACACGAAATATTAAAGTTATACAATCCAATACTAATTACAGCTAGACAATAACACTAAAATAAATAATCTATATAAGGAGTAAATTTATATTCACATCAAAGCAACACACTGATACAACGATGGGTTTAGAGGTAATAATATTTTTTCATTGTTCATAATATTATATTATTCCATAATTCATATGCATACTGGTTGATAATTTATGTGCATTTTTATTGACTTCAATTTTTATTTGTATGTATGCATGATTGCTTGGAAGGAATATATGTATTTATTTAAAAATTTAAGTAGCTTTCAGAATACAACTCTACAGCCCCTATTCAAATGAACTATAAATTGGTATTCAATATAATTATAACAAAATTTTCTACTAAACACATTAATTTTTTTCTTTAAATGAAATTCTAAAATTTTATGGTGAACGTGTACAATGTTTTTTCTTATTGTAGTTAAACTCTTAGTAAGTACGTTATAGTGATTAAGGATTTGACGTGATGCACACGTGCAACGCATGTAAGCTAAACTAGTATTACCTTAAAAGCATGAACTCACAAACTTAAAGTGAAATTACTAGAATACCCTCACATTTATTAATCTAAATAACTTATTTAATTTTAATTTAAAATTAGAAAAAATCCTACAAATAACTTAAATAGTTGGCACATTTTCATTTGCGTCAAAACACCCACAACTTGAAAAAATATTTTTTATACAAGCATATTTATTGTATTAAGAAATCCGCCTAAAACAATCCTAAAGTACTGATTATGAACAAATGTGCTCCTCAGAACTCCTAAAAAATGAGAACATTGTTTATCAAAAAATCCAAACGAAAAAACACAACAGAATCAAGGTTATGCTCCTTCACAATCATAAGTATAACATAATATGTGGACAAGGCTCCATAATTAAAATTCCTTTCATACCTGCAGCCTGCAGATTTACTTTTGCACTTGATCCTTTTTCTATTACAAAGCACACGAGAATTTAGAATTGTTTTAGGATTTTTAATGCGTTTCTACTATCATTCCAATTTCCCAGCAAATTGTCTCATGTTTTCTTCTACTGGTATTTCCATTTTGATCCCTTTGCTTTTTATGATTTTTCTTGTGAATTGACTATGTTAACTACAAATAAGTGTTAGGGACATGGCCTTTGCTTAAACGGAAACAAATCGTGAAAAAGTTTTGAAATCTTTTTATTTATTAATGCGCAAAACAACATGTGCCGTCAAATTGTTAATTCTTGCTCAAGAAGAGAGATGACTATTATACAAAGGTATAACTTAGGCCAAATAATTTGCATGTTTTTCTGAGTAACTATACAAAACTGAAATTGTTATTTATCCATTTATTCAATACTGATTTTGTGTGTTAATTGTACAAGTATTGTACAACTAAAATATTTAATTTGCTCTTAGTGGATCATTAAGCAAAGGCTTATATTGTTAGACCCCGTAATTAATTCCATCAAGGTAAATCATTCAATTGGTAAAGTTATGGAGAACATGGCATAATTTAAATTAAGTAAGTTCGCAGTGCTTAATTATAATTGGAGTGTATATTTTATGTTGGGACCGGAAGTCCTCAACTGGATTTAAATAGAAAAGTTTGGGGACCTAATTGATCAATAAGCAAACTTGAAGCCCTTAT
>JAPFFP010046606.1:0-10879 GCA_026153255.1 Solanum medicagineum
ATGTAGGCATAGAGTATGCATTAGTACGTTTGAATGTACTAAGTATGTAGGATGCAATGCAACAAGACATAGGCAACTTAGTCAAAATGCATATACATAGGCAATGGCAAATTATAATAACAATATGACTTGCACGATCAATACTTGAGTAAAACATGCTTGTGGGAAATATACTTGAGAATATAGATTACATGTGTAGGAATAGAGAATCATCATAGACCATCCAAACTAGTACTTGGATTCCAAGGCCTACCACCCCCTTGGAAGGTGATTGAGGTATCTACCCCTAAATTGGTAGATGGGCTTAGCACCCCCAATAGAGGTGGCAAAGGTATATACCTCTCAACATGTAGATGGGCCTAGCACCCCCCACCCATCAAGGTGGCCAAGGTATATACCCCTCAACATAATAGATGGGCCTCGCACCCCCCATAAAGGTGTGGTCAACTTGCAACACTATAGATACTTCTCATAAATTCAACACATACATACATTCCTTTCATCATCATAAAGTAACTTGACTCATTAGCCATGAAATAGATCATCGATAACTCAAGAATCCTTACCCGAACAATTTAACAAACACTTGGCGGGTGAGTAATGCTATTTCAAAATCATACAATTCAAGAGTGAAATCATGTGAGAAAACTCAAGGTAAATCAACCCACCAACACAGAGTAATACCCTCATGCAAGATAACAAAATAACTTGAAACCGTTCATCAAATCTCATCATAGATCATAGATTTATAGCTCAAAACATGCCTATATAGTGAACATTTTATGAAAACCCAACATAGTTTATATCAAATTTCATAATAAGAGGTATCTATAGATAATCCAACTTGAAAACATGCAATTTTCATAAAAAGGAAGGTTGGGCACCATGGGTGAAAAGACCCAATGGTTGAAACCCACATACCTCAACTTTTTGGATTTCCTCGATGAAGATTTAGATGAGAACTAGAAGATTGAATGAAATTATTGATATCTATAAATGAGTTTGATCACTTAAATCTGGATAAAATATTTGGGTAAGTGTTAGAGAGGGTTTTGAAAGTGTATTGACTGATATAGAGTTGAAAAATGGCTAAGTATAGATATTTTTACGCATAGGAGGGCCTTGGGCCCAGGCCCCAATGCCTTAGGCCAAACAGAATTTTGAAACACAAAATAACATTGATCTGCGCCCCTGGCGCGTTGTGGCCAGGGCGCGGATCCTCTCTAGATAAGGATTTTTTGGAAAATGAAATTTCGCTATGGTTGCTATAAAATTGGTGTTATACCCATTCTCCACCTAATTTTGCCCCCCCTCCTATCATGAATATGAAGTTGGATTTTCGATATCACACAGGAATTTTGAGATATGTGAAAATTATGATTATGGGGCTTTTCGAGGCACATTTTCGGGCACTTTTTAGGGCGTTTCAATAGCGAAGGTATTTCACATGAATCTATTACGACCTCATGCACAAATTGCTCAAGGACACACCTGGCCAAAAAAATTACAACAAATCACCTAATATCTTAGCCATTGAACTGTAGTTGTGGCATTCAACTAAAACCCTTAGAGGTTTCTGGCTAATACATCTATTCCACACTCTAACTGCTCAAACTAAAGACATAATTAGAGATCTAAAGTAAACTGAAGTTTTCAACCTTAGGATTATAGATGAAACTTAGCAATAGGTGTAAACTCACTCAGATTAACACCAATATAGTCAAAATAACATAGAACCAACAAAGAAATCAAAGACCAATATCTTTCACATACTCCCAACATGGGGTTTCAGTCATTCATGCTCAAAATTAAATATTCAATACCAAATCCAACAGCTGAGTACATGAGTATCAACCATAGTAAGAGAAAATTTTAATTAAACCAACAAATCTCTAAATTTTATGCTTTTTCAAGATTGAAACCCTCTATTGTACTATTGAGAAAGAATGTCTTGTGTGCACTTTTCATACTCTCTCTGTATTTGTACAATTTGTTATGAAAGGTATGTAAAATGTCTTCCCAAAAGATTTAAACATTCCATGCAAAATAAATGGGATTTTATGCACAAAGTAGCCATTTATCGATCAAGGTCGGCCATCACCGAGCAAGCCAGTGATGCATCGAATGCGCATATGACCCCCTTCCTCGCCATCTCTTGAAGGCTTGAATCATTCCGAGATTGGGCAATGACTTTTCACTTTGCAGATCATGTTTGGCGATCCGCTGAACTTCCTTGTACATCACCCTTCTGTCATGAAATTGGGGTCTTAAGTACTGCAACATTAGGTGTCTCCTTAGCCATTAGATGATTTGCCGAATATGTTGGCAATGTCGATTTTGACCAACGTTTTGGCAATGACTTGGGGTCTTGGTTGTTGTAATGTCAGGAAGTCTTACTGAGTCTTCGGCATTCTGCCGAATATGTTGGTGAAGCCACTTTTTTCCACCTTTTTGATGCTTTTGTCACTTTTCCAACCTTTGTTGAACATTATCCACTTGTGCACTTTTAGCTCCATTCCTGTCACAACATATACATATTGGTTAGTAATTGGAGCATAATAGAATACTGAGGAAAACGTTTCTTCACATTCTAAGCGCAAAATGAGTCTAAGAAATGGACTCATCACATACACAAAGGGATAGGGACTAAAGGAAGTCATGAATAATGCATAAGCATCAAAGGTATGATGACCTTGCCGAACGCTATGAACTATTATACGCTCTTATCCCTAGCCCATCACAGATTTGTCCCTTTGGGATTACCTCAAAGGACGCCTCATAGTATATAGACCAGTCCTTTACTTAAATAGCCCCAGGACCCTCCCTATCTTTTCTTATGTGGGATTCGCTTAAGTGAGCCAGACATTACGTATCGCCATCCCTGCAGTCATCCCTCGTAGGGAGTCAACATCCTCATTGAGGTTTGTCCTACCACCATACTAGTCGAGAGTAAGCTCTGATACCACTTGTAATGACTTACCCCAATACTATGAAGTATTGTCTGCTATTGGGCCCCATCACGAATTTATGACTTTGGGCTCACCTCGAAAGGCACCTCACAGTAATCGATCAGTCTTTTACTTAAATAGCCTAGGACTCTCCTTCTCTTTTTCAATATGGAATTTTCCTAAGTGAGCCAAGCATTACATATCACTATCTGCACACTAGATTATTTTGAGAATGAGTTGGAATGGAGTGAATTAGGGTTGTATGGGTATATAAGGGGTCTTTGGGGGCTTATAAGACCTAGTATAGGCATTAAATAATAGGAAAGGTCAAAATTGTCTGTTATAAGTTTTTGTTGGATAGGACCACGAGACCTTGTTTACGGGTTGTGGTCCAGTCTAGGAATTGTAGGAGAGAGGGTTTAATCTGATAAGATTTGGATGCTCAAAAACCCTTTGAGCCTTATGGCTCATAAGCCTATCTACAGGCTATTTGATATCTCATATATTCAAATTCAGAAATCAATATTTTCACCATGTCTAGCCAATATTTGACGAGCCCAAGATACGGTCTGTGGTGACACTTACGGCTTGTAGGCCCTTCCATAGACCCACTAGTACTTGGAACATTTCCTAATTTCACTTCATAGGCACTTCTACACCCTCTGAAATATGGGGCCTTACACGTGGTTCTATTTATGGACCATAGATGCCATTCGTAGAAACCTCCTAGACTTAGAATATTTTTCCCTATAACATCTCCCACGTGACTCGAAATATCCTTATGGAGTATTTATTGATTATCATAAAATACATATATTTTTCAACAAATGCAAGTTTGCATTCATTTTTAGGAGGCAGAAATTGTTTAGAAAAAGAGTCATCTTTGATTTTTAGGTTAACTGTATCAAAAAATAATTTTTTCGTTGATTTTGCCTTAGCTAGAGAAATGTACGACGAATCCATGTTATGGAGATGTTCCAGGATAGTAAGAAGTGTCCTAAAACAATTCCTCATACTAAATAGGAGAAAATTGAACCTCGTGAAAAATTGATCCTAGCTAGAGAAAGTCTGCGTCGCCACTTGTTCCCTCTATGAACAAAATTTTCAATAATTTTTAGAATTAAGTGAGGGAAATTGGGAGATATCCCAACTCACTTATATACATAAATCCCCAATAATTCTCTCATTTTAGCTCTATATCTCTCTTATACTATCTTTAAATCCTCTCAAGACCTCCCATTATTCCCCATACAAAAATCTTCATAACTCTTAGGGTTTCAAGTTATCCATCAAAGGTTAAGGCTCAAGTGATTCATCAAGCTTCTTCAAGTTTTCTACTTTAAGTTTCAAGACAATAAGATATGTGGGTATTTCATCCATGGGTTCTTCCACCTACGGAGCCCCAAAACCCTTTCGAAAAATTCCTCTAAAATTTATGGTTAATTTCTTATAGATATCCCTTATTACTCCTATCATGCATAAGATATGTTGACAATTATCACCTATTGAGTTGAATTGCATGATTTCCTTTCAAAAGCCTTCTATTATGAGCTATTTTATTATATTTAAAGCTATGAATGTTATGATACTAAGAGATACTATGAGGTTGATAGCTTTATGAGATGAATTTCATGTTCCCATACTTATATTTGAATGATGATATGAATGATTGTGGTGGAGTGTTTAAGAATGACTTGAATGGATGGTTTTCACTACATTGATGCATAGTCCTCTTAAGTTACATGTAAGGCTTCAGTCCTCGGGAGTCCTTCACATTGCTTAAAAATTTACTTCTGGAAGTTTTTGGCCGGGGGGCTCTCTAGGGAGCATTCCACCGCTCGTGGAGCGCATCACTAGCCGTGGTGTGTCACATGGAGGGTCCCTTGGGGTTTGTTCGAGCTCTTACTTGTTTTTTCTTAACTTTTTGGCCAACGGTCCCCTTTATGAAACCATTCATAGCCCGTGGTGCTCTCCACAGACTGTGTAGGGTGCCTTAGAGGCAGCCTTAGTCTATTTGGGGGTTGCTTTGGTGATTTTATGTGAAGGGTTCCATCACGGAATCCCTACGAACCGTGGTGTACACCACGGCCCATGAAGGGTCTCATGGATGGAATCCTCCACTTGAAGCCCATGGTTTCGCCATGTGTGTACACCATGGAACCCCTCATGGCTCGAGGTGCACACCATGGTCCCTGTAGGGGGCCTTCCAGTGCTCTTCATAAGATTTTGACCCCATTTCATTAAGGGTGTTTTGGGAACTTTTGCCTAAACCCTTAGTATTTTAGGACTTTTTAGCATTTTCTAAGATCCTAAGTCATGACTTAGTCATTTTCTTCACTTTACTCTCATTCTAACACTTAAACTCTAGAAATTCATATTCCTAAAACTTTATTCAAGCAAAGTTTTGAAGATTCAAGTCAAGGCATTCAAGAGTGCTTCAAGAACAAGTCTAATTCCTCTTGATCTTCTTAATTTCTTCAAGGTATGTATGGTTTCGTTCATGATTTCCTTCTAATCATGAAGCCCCAAAATTTATTTCTTAAATTTCATGATTTCTAAGTATGGTTTGCAAGTGGAATTTGTGATTTTGCTTCAATTTAGATGAAATTAGATGGTGGGTTGATTTCAATTGATGATTGTAACATAATTTAAGTCTTATCATGTCAATTCACATGGAATTTATGAGAATTGAATATGCATGTCACATTTTATGATGAATTTATGTATTGGTAATTTCACGTATGTTTCAATTGTTGATTTTTTCATGGTTTAAGTATGATTTAACCTTATTTTGATATTTTGATTATGAATCTCAAGTACCCATGCTATTCTCTCATTCCTAATGACATATGCATGCATGAACAAGTATTTTCATGAGATTTATGATGTGCTCAATTATGATTATGACGATGATTTCAGCGCAAGTATGGTTATGACAAGAATGTGATCACATAATGCCTATGATATGACTTTAAGCCCCATGGGTGTGCATACACCACTATGTACAAGCATGAACAAGCTATTCCTATGCATGAAAGTAAGAAATAAAGTATTATTTGGCTTTGGAGCCAAGATGTAATGACCTGCAAGTTAGGATCCTAGAAAAGCCAAAAAGTTTAACTGAAAAGTGACTAGGGTGAGTTCACGAAGCCAAGACCATGACCTATCTATCAGACCATGATCCATAGATCCGACTTTTGAATATGATCTTTAAGAAAGGAAAGAATTTTACAAGTGTGGGATGCCCCACGACTCCATTGATGGCTCGTATAAATGGTCGTAGGACAGTGTACCTAACATGAAGAAAATTTAGAGCTTTTGGTAGGTAACCTACAATTAATTGTATGGCCCATAGTCTATTCCATGACTTGTATGTTGCCTTCATAGAAAAGAGCCCAGAGAAGGGAAATCTGGCTAAGTGTGGAAGGATTCCATGAGCCAAACCATGTTACATAGATTGGAGGATGACCTTGAGTAGGAGATTCTTTGTTTGGGTTAGACAAACAATTTCTGAAAATTGGAAATGGAAAAACAGGATGACCAAGGCTATGGTCCATTGTTCAAACCATGGCTTATAATCGATCTTTCATGGAGCGTTTCCGACAATTTTAATGAAGGGAAATTTTTTCCTTTTCGCTAATTCTTATCCTAAACCTTGTCAATTTTAGGATCCTAAGGGCCTTAGATACTCATCTTAAACCTCATTCTTTGATTTTCAAGAAAATCTATAAGGCATATTCCTTTTCAAAGAATAAGCTGAGGAGGCTAGGTCTTAAAGGAGGCTTTTCCATAATAGCAAATTCCTTCTTCCTAAGCTTACCAAGATATGTTAGTTTGATTTATAGGTCTCTTTTCATCCACAAAGTCCAACATAAATAATTTTACCTTTTTTTTTAATTTATTCAATGTTACCATGCATGCTAATTGTGGTTTCATGATGTTTTATATAACTACATGTCTTCAGTGATGCTATATGATGTTTTACTTCGTATTTATAACTACTTAAGTTAATGATGACTACTCCAATGATATGGGATTTTAATGATGAAGTGTAGGGGTGTGCATCGGTCGATTCAGTTATCAATCTTTAGTTTTTAAATATGGTAACCCAATGACAAACCAATGGAATAATTTTTGTCAATTTTTGATTTATCGGTTTTTAAGTACTTAACAGTTTGATTTTTGGTTTACCGGATAAGAATTATAATGAGAGTTTGCAGTAATAAAAGTAGGTGGAATATGAAGTCTATGTTTACACAGTTGCAAAAGATATAATTAGTTATTTATAAACTAAAGTTAAAGCTAAAATGAAATTTTCCAATAAAACATTCTTTAACTGTTTTCAAATCTATTAGATTATCAGCAAAACTATCACCAAGTTCCTTACTAAGACAGCCACAAAACCTGAAAGAAAAAGACAACCATCAGTTTAATTGACTAATGACTATTACTTTATTATTTTTATGTTTAATCATAAAATACTTTGGCCCTCTATAGTTATATTCTAATTTATTTTCAAGCAAATACCAACTTTAAGTAACTTACAGTTACAAGGACTTACCAAATGGCCAGATTCAAGGGCAAAAGGAAGAGTTTCACTCCATATTAATCATAAGGAACTTGGTATTAGCCAAATCTATAAAGAAAATTTATACTAATCAATTAGAAAAATGTTAATGGCAATTTTATTAATAGCAACAATAAAAATAACTATTATTATTAAACTATTCTTTCCTTGTTTAAGTTGTTCAAGAACATCTATATCTTCCTCAACATTAATAGATTGTGATTGGTTTTGAATGCAATCTTGAAGGCACACTAGAGTTTGCATCAATTTTGGAGTTAATGAACTCCTAAATGAATCGAAGATACATCCACCTATACTAAATGCACACTCAGATGCCACACTTGAAATAGGGACAACCAATACATCCGGAGCCATTTCAACAATAATTAGAAAATCTAGGTGAGTTTATTTCCACAAATACAAGATCTTGAAGTTCTTACTTTCAACTTCATTTTCTTCACAAGATATTTTTGCAATTCTGTTTTCACAATTATTGTATTTTTAGCTTTATGTTTCATTAGATCATCCATAAATGACGCTAAAGATCCTATCAATTTAACAGTACCATGGCCTAAACTTGAAGGCAGTAAACTAGATCTTTCAAATGAAGTGTTAAGTGAAGATGATGAGTATTTATTACCTTAATCATTTGAAAGAGACTTGGCATATTCATCAAACAATAACTCCATGTAATTTTGAACTCCCATCTCTAAAATAGGTCCTTCTTTCTCAAACATCAATTGGAGTGCAAAGCCAACTAAAACAAACTTATGCCGAGGATCCAAAATAGAAGAAATGAAAATCATCTTATTCATTTTGTTTGGAGTACCCAATGCTTATCAAATTTTTCTACCATATTTGAAGAAATTTTACCCAAAAGATCGTCATTGTTATCTTCCTTCAATATCAATTGTTTCAAATAGCAAGAAAGCTCACAAATTTTATGAAAGTGTAAGTTTGATATGACGTAATTAGATCCGATAGTTCTCTAGTAAGATCATAAAATATTTCAAGTGAAACACCCTCATGTGCTTCAGAATATCCCATAATCGTAATTTATGTATATCTAAAAATTCATGCATGATTTTGAAAATCCAACTTGATATTCTCAATCAGAGGGAAAAATTGAGCGGGAAATGGGTGTAACCTAGATATTAAAAGACCCGTAGCGGAAAATAATTTTCAAAAGTTTTAGGAGTTCTAGTGGCTATCTGCACCCAGGGAGCGACGCACCACTGTGTATTTTGAACTCCGCGTCTGGTCCGTTTCGCGCCTGGGGCGCAGACCCGTGTAACATTTTCCTTGGTTTTCTTAATTTGCCCAAGGGAATTTGGGTTATAGCCGCATGCCACTTAAACATATAATCAGCCATACTTTGCCATTTTTCAACTCTATAACTCACAAAACCTTCTCTAAAAGCTTTATAAGACTTTATCAATTCTCTAAGTCAAATCTAAGGATTTTAAGCTCAATTTTAAAACTCAAAGACTCATTTCAAGCTCTAAGTCTACTTCAAGTTCATTTCAAGAAATTCAAAGTTTAAGGTATGTGGGTCTTCATCGACGGGTCCTTTCACCCATGGAGCCCAACCTTCCCTTTCATGAAAATTGCATGATTTCAAGTTGTATTACCTATAGGTATCTCTTATTATGAAATATGAACATAAATCATGTTGCGATTTTACCAATTATTGATTGATTATGCATGAATGTCTATCTCAAGATTTTTCTATGAATTGATTATGTCTATTGAAATTATGCATGTTTTGAGCTATGAAACTATGAATTATTATGAGCTTTTGTGATGGATTTCAAGGTATCCTATATGAGGATTTTACTATCATGTTGGTGGGTTGATTTGCATTGAGTTTACTCATCTTTTTTTATTTTTGAATTGCTTGATTTTGAATAAGTATCATGAACTCACCATGTGTTTAACAAAATAACATGATAAGAATTCTCAAGTTGTTGACATAGTTTACAAGTCAAGTGACCTCATTATGATTGGGGCTTTCAAGCATGTATTGAACTCATGAAAAGTGAAATGCCACTCATGTGCTTCAGAAAGCCCCATAATTATAATTTCAACATATCTCAAAATTCGTGCGTGATTTCAAAAATCTAACTTCATATTCTTGTTCATGGGGTATAATTGAGTCGAAAATAGGTATCACCCGGATATTAGAAAACCTGTAGTGAAAAATAATTTTCACTAATTTTTAAGAAATACTGTTTGCCCACGCCTAGGCCACGACATGCCTGGGGCATGGACTAGTCTAAATGTTACCTCGCGTTGGATTTGCGTCGCGCCAAAGATGCGCACCAGTTAAGTTTTTTTCTTATTTCTTCTATTTCGGCCAAGGGCATTGGGCTCATATCCCTGTGCCCAATTAAATGAGAATCTCTCATACTTAGTCATTTTTCAACTCTATATCACTCTAAACCCTCTCAAAAATCACTCCAAGATTTTACCAAATATCTCATTCCAATTCAAGGATTTCAAGCTTAATTTCGGGACTAAAGAGATCGATCCAAGCTTCAAGTTTCCTTCATGCTCATCTGAAGAAAATCCAAGTTTAAGGTATGGGTTTCATTCATTGGGTCTTTTCACTCATGGAGTCCAATCTTCATTTTTTATGAAAATTGCATGATTTCAAGTTGTATCACTTATGAGTATCTCTTATTATGAAATATGAGCATGAGTATTGTTGGGGTTTTACCAAGTATTGTTGATTATGCATGAATAATGATTTTTAGACTTATACCATCAGTTGATCATTGTCTATTGAGACTATGCATGATTTGAGCTATGAAAGCTATGAACTATGATGAACTTTTGAGATGGATTTCATGATGCCCAATTTGGGGTTTTACTACAATGTTGGTGGGTTGATTTTGAATTTATTTAATCATCTTGTTAGACTATTGAGCTGCACGATTTTGAATATGTATTATATGCGCACCTAGTGTTTGATGAAATCACATGACAAGAATTTTTAACTTATTTACATGATTTACAAGTCAAGTGATTTCAAGATGATTGTGGGCTTTCAAGCAGGTGTTAAAGTTCATGAAATTATCTATGATTTTACAATTTACAAGTTGAGTCCTATTTTCATGATTTCTACCTCTTGTGAGCCATTCGTGTTAAAGGAAGGGTTCATGTATGATTATTTGCTCTCATGTTCAATTTAGGCTCAATATTAGAGGTAAAGCATGATTCAAGAGCTATCCATGTCATGTTATCTTGTTTGTAACAAGTTATACAAGTTATGATTATTTCAAGTATTCCGTGGGATTAGACTTAGCATCGATTGAGGCTTAAGATAGGCGCTCGAATCAAAGGGTCCTTATATAAAGTCTTT
>JAPFFP010046607.1:0-10878 GCA_026153255.1 Solanum medicagineum
GTCATCATGCCCGTTTATTGAGCCGAGGCAAGCGAGGCCAAGCATTCAAGTGAGCCGGGGCGAACGAGGCCCAGCACCCACACGTTATGATGCCAACATATCCCAAGCCCAGCTCCTTATGTCTCCAAACTAAGAAAAGCCGGCCCATGGGCAAACCGACCCACCGTATCCAACCTACTTGGAAATATGTACATATATACATATACTTATATATACGCACAAAATAACCGGCTCGGGAACCGGTGAACGAGGCCAAAAGGGCACGAACAGAGTCGTGAGAATCATATGGATAAAAACTAGTTCCAAAAACTTAGTAATATGCAAAATATTCATTTTTGAAATCAAGTAGTTATTTTTTTTATGAAATTTTGCCAAAGTTGCTCAAATTCACATTTAAAAGTGATTTCGGACAAATTGAACTTATAGTTTTCCAACTATTTAATTCTGGCCAAATAGACACTATTCATGGGTTCAAAACTCAAAAATTACAGATAAGTAAATCTATCGTAAGATTGGCCAAAAATGAACATAGATTATATGTAGACTTAAATTGTAAAGGAAAAGGGATTTTTCAAATGTACAACGTTGAATAAGCTTACTAATTCATGCCAAAAGGTAGGAAGTCTTTACATACCTTAATTTCGCTCGCCAACTAATTCCAACGCAAGGCCAATCCAACTTAGGCTTCCGGGTGTTCAACGTCTACACAAATTACACTAATACTAACAATTAACAACCACATCGCGTCTTAACTCCTAACCTTTTTTAGTTTCAACTGTTATAAAAATTTCGGCAGCATCTCCCCTTAATATACGCCGCCCCGAGAATTCAACTTGGTTCAAATAATCAATCAACACAACAAAAACAACAACCTACACCCTTGATAAACCATCTCCAATGCCATAAATATCCAACAACATTACAAAACGCTATTACGACATAATTGACAAAAACAGGGCAGCCTACAATTCAAAGCATAATTACCATATTCAATCCTTCCTATATACTTCAAAAACTGTATTGCACCACTCCAACGGCCAATGCAAAGTCCCAACGTTAACACATAATGTTATACCTTCAACGGGGTTCCAATTCAAGCTAACTTTCATGTAATCACTTAAATAGCTTTCTAACACTTTTTTCACCCTATAAAGACTATCTCCATGACAAGTAAACACAAATACGTGACAACAATTTGATATATAACCATACGCAAATTATTTCCAATTCAACCCCAAATTCGAAATTCATAATTCAACCAACAATCAACCCTATTTTCATGTTTTACCTTCATTTTAACACATTCCTAACACCTTCTCAATCTTTAATTAACATAAACAAAGCTAAAAATTAACATACCTTTCAACCCTTTACTAGACTTGAATTCTTCGTAGCCGCTAAACCAAACGTTTTCTTGACCAACCAACGCCTCCACGCCACTTAGAGGATTCAATATACCAAGCTTGAAACGTCAAATAATCGAAACCTAAAAAAATCAAAAAAAAATTTCCTTGTTACAGTAACCCAAGAGGGTATTCTGCAGCTTTCTTGTTGCCTTAGTTTTTCTAAGTATTAGGGAAAATGTTTCTTAACACACTATGACCCCACATCTGTTATCAACTCTTAAGGATTATACTTTGGAATAACTTCACATTTGGTCCCCAAATTTTATTAAGTTGAACCAATTAAGGACTTACGAATTCTAACTTACGGGTTCTAACAGAAAATAGGGGGGGATCAGATTGATTTTGAATTTGAAAAAAAAGGGTTAGCGTGACCGACAACGGATCATGGAGGAGTAGGGGTTGTCGGGGAACGTTTGGGATTGTCGGGAGGGGTCGTCTGGTCTCTTTTGGTTTTGCTGGTTTTGGCTTCTGGTTTTTGGGATTTTTGAAAGGGGAAAGGGGAATGGAGCATGCAGGAGAAAGGAGAAGGAGGAGAAGGAAAAAGGAATTGGGGGCGCGTGGCCCCCACGCGCTAGTTTTTTTTTTTTGAAAAATAATGGATTTCTAATCATAAAAATAATATAAAACACGATGATTAATTTGACACCGTGGAGGGTAAAAATTGGGTATCAACAGTTGTCCCTTTCTTTGGGTATGATCGAGGAAAGAGATCGTGGACAAAGAAACTTGACTAACTCAATTTTTAGCCGACCACAAAGCTCTTGGTGCGGACTTTGAGAAAATATGGCCGGACCCCGATTTTGGGTTTCCTACATATCTCAGATTAAATGAGAATTCAGGCCATTTGTAGTTCAAAACGCTTGATTTTGCACGCGAATTTGAAAGAAATCAAAAGCTATCCCCATGTCGAATTTTGGAGAGATTAGGATGCTTGGGATTGAGAGAGTAAAATGTTGGAATGCAGCCGAGTTTTCAAAATTGAGCTCGCCTACATATCCTTGGACTCAGGAATCAGGCTGCTTGTAGTTCGACTCTATTGGTCGAAGAGGAAATCCCTTCTTCGGAAATGACCTCTGGTTCAGGAAAAGTGACAAACAGATTGAATTGTGAAAAAGAGGCTTGCAACCTCTTAACCATAAATGTGGAGCTCTTCACATTCATAATTGAGAACTTACATGGACATAATTTTCAAAACTCTTGGTACATTGTCACTCGGATTGGAAGATTGCCTCCGGTGAGAGTTGAGATTATCCGAAGGCGAAACTGAAAATGAAATAACTGATTCACAGAAAATACCCACATGCCTTCTGAAAGGGGTGTGATTAGATGGTGGTGCTAGTCGCTTCTAGTTCGTGTCTGAAAGGTTTGACGCCCCTCTTCGGACTATGTCCCAGTTCGCTGCTAAGAAAAAGTTCCACGTTGTGCTGCATCCTATTTGATGACGTCCGCACCTGTGATTTGTTTTGAGATTTCATCCTTTCGGATGCTCTCGATATAACTAAAACAAAGTGTTAGTAAAATCATAATTTGAACTAGAGATGGAATCTTTTACCTTGTTTGATGTTTGTTCTTCTCTTTGGCATGATAGATGTCGAATCAATATGAAGCAACTATTGTATGGTCTTTTCGGCAATCTTGGAAAAATAAAATAGCTTTGATGATCACGCAGTGGTTATCTCGACAGTTGGAGATAAAATGTCCACGTTGGCATGATAGATAATGAATCAATATGAGGAAACCATTGTAAGGTCCTCTCGGCAACTTGAAAAACAAATAAAATGGCCATGATATTTATGCGGTGGCTATCTTGACAGCTGGCCACACTCTTTGGCATAATAGATAATAAAAATAATCTTTGTTGGTGATGATCATGTGATGGCTCGGCAGCTGGAGATAAAATAGCCACGTTGGCATGAAAAAAAAAATCTTTCAATAATTCTTCTGCGAGGGGTACGTAATGGCCCTTGTTGATAGTTGAAGATAATAAAATAACCTTTCAATGATTTTCCTGCGAGGGGTATGTAATGGCCCCTGTTGGAAGTTGTAAATAAAAATAGACTTGTGAGGGGCAGCCAAAAATAAATTGGCGCTCCGGGCGTGATGCTTTGGCGCAATAGAATAACGCTTTGGCGCGCACTGAGCGCGAATATAATGGCACATTGGGTGCGAATAGAATGGCACACTGGGTGCGAATAGAATGGCACACTGGGCGCGGTGCGGCACACAGGGTGCGGCGCACTGATGCGTAACACACTGGGCGTAAATGCACTTTTAGAAGCATACGGGGCGCGGTGCGGCACACTGGGCACGCGCACTGATGCATAACACACTGGGCGTAAACGCACTTTTGGAAGCGAACGCGCATGGCGCGGCACACTGGGCGCGCGCATTGATGCGTAACCCCCGGGGCGTAAACGAACTTTTGGAAACACACGGGCATGGTGCGGCACACTGGGCGCGCGCACTGATGCGTAATACACTGGGCGTAAACGCACTTTTGGAAGCACAAGGGGCGCGGTGCGGCACACTGGGCGCGCGCACTGATGCGTAACACACTGGGCGTAAACGCACTCTTGGATGGTCCTGAGTTTCTACGTGATGCATGATGAATGAATGATTTATGCGTGATGGATGTATGATTTATGCATGAAGGATGTATGATTTATGCACGATAAATGAATGATTTATGCATGATGGAATGAATAATTTATGCATGATGAGTGAATGAAAGATTTATGGGATGATAGAATGATTTATGCATGATGAATGAATGATCAATGCATGATTTATGAATGATTTATGCATTATGAATGAATGATTTATGTATGATTTAATGAATGATTTATGCGTTATGAATGAGTTATGTATGATGTAATGAATGATTTATGCATTATGAATGTATGATATAATGAATAATGACAGAATGATTTATGTATGATAAAATGTTTTGTGCATGATGTAAGGAATGATTTATGCGTTATGAATGAGTTATGTATGATGTAATGAATGATTTATGCGTTATGAATGAGTTATGTATGATGTAATGAATGATTTATGCATTATGAATGAATAATTTATGTATAATGAATTCTGACAGAATGTCTTTATGCATGATAGAATGGCTTGTTACCAGGGATTTTAACGAGATGACAGCTGTTTACGCCTCGATTGCCCTCTTTTAGGCAAGACCTGTAAATTTCTCTGCATCCACAGAAAATTCCTTAGTTTTAACAACTGACAATTTTTGGTGACCTGGGTGAGGCGGAATTATCTAAACCTTGGTCCTTCTTTTGCGAAAATTTCCCTGAGCGAGACGAAACAATTTACGTCTTGGCTGCTCTCTTGGAGATAAGATCTGAGCGCCTCAACTACTTTCTTTTTTCGCGCTTTGGCTATTCTCTTGTAGATAAGACCTGGGTGAGGCAGAACTATCCACGCCTCGGTCATTTTTTGCAAAAATTTCCTTGAGCGAGACAAAACAATTTACGTCTTGGCTGCTCTCTTGGAAATAAGATCTGCAAAAAATTTTCCTGCATCCAGAGAAAATTTCTTAGTTTCAGAATAAATTGACCAATCGTTGGAAACCTGAGTGCCTCAGCTGCTTTCTTTTTCTGCATCCACAGAAAAATTCTTAGTTTTAAAATGAATCGAACTATGTCGATTCTTCGAGATTTGAGTGAGCCGAAATTATTCACGCCTCGGCTATTCTCCTGCAACAATTTCCCTGCATCCACAGAAAATTTCTTAGTTCTAAATAATGAATTGATCTGTGTTGATTCTTGCGTTGCCTGCTCTTTGTATTGACTTTAAATGAATTGCCTTGAATTCACACCACTTGGTAGAAATACGCGTTCGACTTTGACATAAATCCCTCAATGTATCGTGCTCAAAGGCAGCTTTTAGACTTTTAAAAGATGCTTAGCGAAATTTTGAGGGTAACCTCAAAATTTATGTCCCAGTTTAGATGTTGTCATGGATTATCAGCTAATCACAAGCCCTTTGAGAATTTTTTGAGATTTTTCTAAAAAATTCTGTTCCAATTGGAGTTTCATTATGCTCAAAACTTCAATTTGTTGTAGATGACATCTCTATTCAGAATTTTTGATTTCGTTTTGAAAATTCTGTCCCAGTTTCCTTTTCTGGGAAAATGACCGAGCCGTTGTAGCGCCTACGTATCCCGTTGAGGCAGGAATTAGGTCAAACGTAGTTCCCACTCAAGGGGGTAGAAAAAAATTTGGATAAAAGGTGACCGAAGCCTACATAGGCAGCCTACGTATCTCATTCTTGAGAATTCAGGTCATACGTAGTTCATAATAACATAGAAATGATTACAAGTAGATGGTGCAATTACAAGAAAAGAAAATTTCAAATTTCTAAACATAGATGTTGTATTGGCAAGGCCAAGGTTTGATCATGGAGTGATAGTCCAAACAACAACCGCGTTACAATCAATTAAATCCTGAATTTTGTACTTCAGACCTATGCAATCTTCAGTGTCATGTCCAACACTGTTAGAGTGGTAGGCACAGGTCTGATCACCTTCGACGAAATGAGGATTAGTTCGCTCGACTCTTGGAGGGACGGGTTGGATCAATCTTGCGGCTGACAACCTTTCAAATAGCTTCGTCCGGCTCTCGGCGAGTGGGGTGAACTCCCTAGGAGGTTTCCTCTTCGATTTTGGGTGAGGAAGGTCAGGGTTATTTTGCGGGGCTGAAGCTGTTTGATGATATTGGGGTCGTTTCGACGGGAAGGTGTAGGGTTTCTTCTTTTAGCTTGTACACCGGAGACAGCTAACACATCTTCTTCTTTTTTTCTTACCATCCCGGACGTTCCGACTGAAGTTGATATGTGGCCAATCTTGCCTGTCTTCAACCCGTCCTCAATATTTTCCCCGACCTTCACTATGTCTGCAAACTTCACCCCCACGAGCAATATCATTCTGTCATAAAATTCTGGCTCCTACGAGCGCACAAATGCTTCTACAACCTCTTTTTCAGACATGAGAGGTTGTACTCTGGCAGCATTCTTCCTCCATCGGTAGGCATACTCCCAGTAACTCTCAATTGACTTTTGTCTAATCCTCTCCAACGAGTAACGGTTTGGCGCAATCTCAACATTATAGGCAAACCTTTCAACAAAGTCTTTGGCCATGATATTCCAACTAGCCCACCGGTTCGTTTCTTGGGAGGTAAACCATTCTAAGGCCTCCCCGATTAAACTCCGACTGAAAAGTCGTATCAATAATGCTTTATTTTTCCCAACTTCCACTAACTGGTCACAGTACGCCCTCAAATGAGCTAGAGGATTCCCACTCCCACTGAAAGTATCAAACTTCAGCACTTTGAACCCTTCCGGCAGGTTCAGATCCAGGTGAATGCACAAGTTTTCATAGTCAAGGCCCGCAGCGTCCGGCGCATAGTGAAATTTTTTCATGGCTCTAGCAATCTTTTCTTCGATATCCAACTCGGACATCTCTTGTTTGACCTTCCCTTCTTTTTCCCTCTCCTCATAATGGTCGATATCGGCATATGTGGTGTGCAGATTTTGTGCTGGGAAAATGGAAATATGAAAAGGGGTCTTAGGATGTCGAATTTGTGCTGAGGGTAGGTTGTATGGATTTGGAAGTTGGCTTTCGGGGTGGATTATCTGGGGGTGAGTATTATGGGCCATCTGAGATGAATTTCCTACTTGGGCAGTATTTGAATTCTGTGGAAGGGGTGGTACTTGGGGAAAAAAGTTAGAAGGTCCTGATTCGTTAATGTTGGGGGAAGTTTGTACGGGAGTGATTGATGGGTTGGTTGATATAGGGACGGGTTGATGAGGAGAGGAAAAATGAAGAGAGGGACTTCCGTCGTTTGGAACGGAAACATTAGCAGCATTGGCCAATTTTGTCATCTCCACTTTCATGTCCGCTATCTGCTGCATTAGTTGTGCGATCATTTGGTTCTGCTGTGTGACCACAGGATCTGTCACGGTGATTTCCATTAAGCTTACCTCGTCGTTATGGTCTGCCATTTTCCTTTCTGTCGACTTTGGTCAGGGGAGGGATCTTTATGGACTCTGGATCTTGTGAAATAGGGATAAGCAGCTTTTATCAACACAAATCAAATTCTAAATTACCTGTTGAATGAAAATAACTCAAAAGCAAATAAGTTAGTTTCTTCAAATTAGTAGGTAACAGAAGTTAATGCACATATCAATAAGCACATAATTATTGCTTTATTTGAGAGTAAACCAGCCCACAGATGCACGGGATATGGTAAATAGGTAGGACTTTGCCTATATGATTTTGGATATGGTGGATCAAGAAATCGATTTGCGCCAAATAAGATTTTCTTGCATTTGGTAATGTAGGTTGGGCAAAGATACGCTCCTGAAAAGCTGAGGTGAATATACTTTTGAGCAAAACATGCTTCTCAAAAGCTGGAGGGTCGGGCCTAAGAGGCTGCCTACGTATCTCACGAAGGAGAAATCAGACCTTGCGTAGTTTGAAAGGCTTGAATCTTTTTGAAATGAAAATTATCTCGTGATTTTGAGAGTGATGTTCGATTTTACGGGGAAACTTGATACTCGAAGAGTATTTGGACGTTCTTTTGGTAATGACTTGATTTATGTGCTTAACGGATTCTAGAAACTTTTGAACAGGAGTGGGTTAGAAGACTTCAAACAAAGTAAAAATCACTCAAACAGTTTTAAAACATACCACACAAACAAATATTGCGCGTCCTAAACAGATATGTGACCCTTTTGTGCCAAGGGTAAGCCTAACGATTTGAAGTATATCTATGAAATTAGACGTTCCATTGCCCCAAAAATATTTGTACAGACCTTTATGAATAAACTCAATGGGGATACAAAATATGGGAAAGGGAATACAAAAATAATCAGTCTCACACAGGAGTACAGTCCTAAACTAAACCTTCGTGGAAGATTTCTTCTTCTTGGACTTCTCGGCACCTTCGCACGTCTGTTGATGTAATGCTCTGTAAACAAACCTGTTTTGATTAACATGTGTTATTAAAATGACTCTCAACCCCAGGGACAAATATTCGTCAAACAACATATACATCCTTCAAACATATAAACATGATCGTCCAGTTGGGCCAGAAGCCACTTTGGACTCAAGGTGGTCTTTCTAATGGGCCCTATACGCCTGGCGTGTTGGGTCATCCTAGGCCAATGCTTAGATCGTAGGGATTTTGGCTTTATCCTAGTTATCTAAGAGTGAGCTTTGACTGGAGCGGGTACCCAGCCGGACAACCTGAGCTGGAAGTTCATGACAACCATTGCACGAATGCCGTTAATTGTCACTTATTCCGAAAGGGTTACATATTTGAAAATTCGGCTGCGGGCTCGCATACCATTTTTCCAAATACACAAGATACAACAGGAAGTGCCATGAAATGCAAATGGCAGTTTATATCAAATTTAAACAGATAAAGCAAATAAGACAATACAGTTAAACAAATCAAACAGTTAGTCAAATAACATAATCTAATGGTTAGAACCTAATTAAAGTCCCCAGCAGAGTCGACATTTCTATTACGCCGAAAAATGGCTTTTATTTTGAAAAGAAAAAGTTCAAAAATCGATAAGTTGATTTAAAACTCAATTTATTTGAGAAAAACCAATTTTCGAAATTCGAAAGGAAAACAGAGTCGCCACCTAATTTTACGGATAATTAGGAAACCATTAAATATTTTAAAAGACCTAACAGAAAAATCCTTTAAAATCCAGAGATAAGGTTCGGGTTCACATTTCCACTTCGAGAAGGTTTTACGCACTCGAAATGACCACTAAATACGGTTATCCGGTGATTAAGGAGTTGACTAACTTTGACTTGAAAAAAAGAAGATTGACTGATTTTTGAGATTAATTTTTGAAAGACTTTGATTAATCTTGGAAAATTGACTAAGTTTGAAAATTAAACTAAAAGTATAAAATCACATTTTTACTTTTTTTTTTATTATCTTTTCTCTTTTTTTTTAATTTTAATGCAAAACACTTTTTTTCAAAAATAAAACGAAATTAAATAAAAATGACATAAATGATTTGGCATGTTGGGGAATTTAATTAGATTGAAACCAATAGAATAAAATGTTAGCATCCAAACACACAAATATATAAACGAAATAAAAATAAAGAAAAGAGTTGAAGTAATTCTTAGGCCTTTATCCCATTTAAATCTTCATTCGCGAATTCGGGCTTTTATCCCGAGATTTGTATAGCAGCTTCTTCTCCTTGGGATTGGGTTGACTCGAGTAAGAGGAAGTTTGGGTCTTCGTCGGGCAGCGAACTGAGACGACGAGCTCGACGAAGCTTCGATTCCACCAATAGAGGCTTATTGACAGTTTTCAGATTTCAAAGCTAGATATTCAAGCTGATAGCAATTGACTGGAGTTTTTGGGAGTTTTAAAATCACAAATTAACCTTGAAATCAGTCCTGTTCTCCTGTTCCTCTCTGATTTTCTCTCTTCTCCTTTTCTATCACTGCCTATGTTATGGTTTTTGAAGTTTCGAACGCAAGCTTTTCTATGGGGATTTTCGATTATTTCCGGCTGCCCTCCCCCCAAACGAAGAAGATGAGGAGATTATATGTAGGGGTCGATTAGGGTTCGAAAATGTCACGACCCAACCCAGGGGTCGTGATTAGTGTCGATTAGGCACCCAAACCACACCAACTGGATTTACAATCATATTAGCTAAGGAATTTATAGAAATTTCGGCAGAGTTTCCTCTGTTTTACTGACTAACTACACCTGCAACATAGCAGTCCCAAGAGCTCATAAACATCCCTACACACATATATATATACACACATACGTGAGTCAGCTAAACTGCCCACGGACTTGCGACTGAGCGCATCTGCCACGACATTAGCTTTCCCTGGATGGTAGAGAATATCAATATCATGGTCCTTCAGCAATTCCAACCACCGCCGCTGCCGTAAGTTCAACTCTTTCTGCTTAAATATGTACCGGAGACTCTTGTGATCTGTAAAAATATCGACATGAACACCATATAAATAATGCCTCCAAATTTTTAAAGCGTGGATCACCGCAACTAACTCCAAATCATGGGTAGGGTAATTCTACTCGTGCTTCTTAAGCTGCCGGGAAGCATAGGCTATCACCTTGCCGTGCTGCATTAATACACACCCCAAAACCACACTGGAAGCATCACAATACGCCACATACCCATCTGGACCATCAGGCAAGGTCAGAACTGGAGCTGTAGTCAATTTTTCCTTCAAGTCTGAAAGCTGCGCTCACAGGCATCGGACCACTGGAACTTCACCCCTTTTTGCGTTAGCTTTGTCAAAGGTGCTGTAATTGAAGCAAAATTCTCTACAAATCTCCTGTAATAACTAGCTAACCCAAGAAAGCTACGTACCACCGTCGGCGTTGTGGGCCTAGGCCAACTTTTTACCGCCTCAATTTTCTGAGAATCCACCCGAACGCCATCAGCTCCT
>JAPFFP010046608.1:0-10878 GCA_026153255.1 Solanum medicagineum
GGAATATTTTAAATTATTAATTATTATGAATTATAGTGGTTTTTTACACAATTATTAAATGAAATATGTTATTCCTCTTTTTCGAATTTATGTCGCATTGGTAAAATTTTGAAAGTCAATTTTGTATACCTTTTACTTTTAAGTTTTTGTTTAATTATTATGATCTATATCGTGTTTATGCCATTTCTACATAACATATGTTATTCATCTATCCTTATTATTCGACACTGGTGCGAGTGTTGATTGAACTTTTCGTATGTCTTTTAAATATTTTAAGTAGTTAATTCTTGTGATTTATACTTTTTTCATTTAATTTTCATATATAGATATATTACTATTGCTAATTATGTAGATTTATTGTAATTTTTATGTAGTTTTCTAATTAAATAATATATGCTACATCTTTTATCTCCTTTTATGTGACGTCGATAGATTAATTTCAACAATCAATTAAATTTTGAACTTGAAGCTTGACGTTGTCAAATATCATAATTTATAGTACTTTTTTATACTTATCTAGTTCATGGTAAATTTTATGTAGTTTTCTAATTAAATAATACATGTTATTTCTTCTGTCTCCTTTTATGTGACGTTGATAGATTAATTTCAATGATCAATTGAATTTTTTATTTGTTTTTAAAATTCTTAATAATCAAACAACTAAAGCAGGCACATCAATGGGCAGTTACCTGCTTAAGTAAGCAGTTGAAACAGGCATGTCGTCCAACAGCTGCCTGCTTCAACTGCTTCGTAGCCTCTTATATATAGTATAAGAGTACCTTGACCATCAAAAAGTGGAAAGGACTTGGCATCACGATATCCCTTGACCACGGGTAGGTGAAAAGGTTATGGCATTCTGATATTACCTTGACCATGGGCAGGTGCCAAGCTATGACACATCTTATATTTGGACTGATGAGTTGTGCATCATATTCACATTATGGTTATATGGTATTTATGGGTTCTTGAGGATATGTTAGCTCATTATTATTGTTTATATTTTATTGTGTACTAACCTTTATGGATGCAAGGATAGGGTTCTTCGTTATGACATGCTTGTTTTGATTTTTACTACCCAGTCGATTGAGCCTACTGGGTATTTTTCGGTGTACTCACCCCTACTTTACTTCATCCTTACAGATCAAGCATAGGGACCTGCACATGGTAGTTGATTCACTCATTTGGACTTTTTTCCATCCATCCTGATCCTACCGGTGAGGCTTAGACTTTGATTCGCAGTGGATCTTTTGGATTTCCTTTATTTTGCATTTTAGACTTGTATCTGACACTATGAGATAACCTTGTATTTCATTTGAGATATGTGCATTTAATTTACACTTCTGTATTATTTTAGATGCTCTTGTACTCATGAATCTAGACTTTGGGTATTATCATATTATGTAGAGATGATTTCTGCCTTATTTTCCTCTTCTTTAAGTTGCTCTCCATTTTGGGTCGTGATAAGTTTCGTATTAGAGCTATAGGTTCATTGGGATCGTGAGTCAAGAGTAGGGTGTCAAGTAGAGTCTCGCGGATCAGTGTGTAGATGTACATACCTATCTTCGGGAGGCTACGGGATACTTAATAGGAAAAGTTTTCATATCTTGCTTCTATTCATGCGTTTCTGTGCTTTATCCATTTTGAAAGTGTCTAATCTACTCCTTTTGTGCAAATCTTGATTATTAGATCCCGTTGATCAGTAGGAGAGCCCGAGATAGCTGATGTAGCTCCCGCTTGAGCTCTAGGTAGAATTTGAGATAGGACTAGGGGTCGTGGCATTGCTAGAGGTGCAGCTCCACTCGGGGGGAAGACTAGATCGACTTCTCTGGAGCTTACCTATGAGCTAGAGGGGCCTACAGATCCTACTTTGCCACTGTTAGCCCTAGAGACTACACCCTCGGTTCAGGATTTACTCTTGAGAGTATTGGCTAGATTGAGGGAAGCAACTTCTGCCCCATCTACTATTGATGTACCAGTTTTTACAACATCGGCTGGCCTTCTATAGCCCCATCCGAGCCAGCTATGATTCATGATGGTCCTTCTACAGTTCTGACAAATTCTCCTATAACTACCATGGTTCCACCTCAAACATCCTGGGCGAGTTTGGGTTCTCAGTTTTCGAGTATGGTTGTTGCTCCATCTATTGTACATCCCTTGTTTATGGTGCCATCATCTTCTACCAGCTCAACCATGTCTACAGCAAAGCAGAAGAGCTTTGAGAGGGTTGTGCAGTTGGTTCTATCGTGATTCGATGGCACTCCCAGTGATAGAGCCTAGGATTTTCTATCGGAGTACCAAGACTGGTTATGTAACCTGGCTATTCTTGAGTTACATGGAGTTGCCGACATTTCGTACTAGTTCGCCGACCTTTCTATGGAGTGATGTAGGTCAGTTGTGGCTTGCTAACCTATTAAATCTCTAGCTATGACCTAGGGGAAATTCACAGAGATATTTTTGAAGAGTTTCATGCCATACAAACTCTAAGACAGTCGCAAGGATGAGTTTGATAGGCTACAATAGGGTTCTATGTCTGTTTCATACTAAGAGGCTAGATTTTGTACATTATTTAGATATAATTTATCCAGTATTCCTGTTGAATTGGAGAGGATACGACGGTTTGCCAAGGGCTTGGCGGGGTATCTTCAAGAGGCTACAACTTCTTTGGTGTTGCCGGGAGGCAATTTTCAAACTGTTGTGGATCATACTCATATGATAGAATTCATTAGGCATGATAGATAGGTTGGCATGAAGAGATTTCATCAGCATGGTCAATTTAGTGCACCCCCACCCCGTGATAGAGGGTTTCAGGGACATGGCCATTAAGGTCGGGCAGTTTAGGTAGCTCTTCTAACATCTGACAGTGGTGAAAGTCTAGGCCTACTCAGACAGGCCATGATGGCTCCCTTTGTTCAGCTAGACGTGGTGGTTCTTCAGCACACTCATCTCAGGGGTGAGGGCCCAAGGCTTGTTATATTAGTGAAGAGGTTGGGCACTTCGCCAACTATTGCTCACATAGGGTGTTTCCTGCTCATACTTTAAGACCTCAATCAGCAGCCAAAGACACCTCTCAAGGCCTGAGGTGTGGTGCTAGAGAAGGTCGTGGTACAATAAGAGGTGGAGCCCGTTGAGGGCTACAGGCCAGTTGTGGTCATAGAGTTTGCTATGTGGTCCCTAAAGGAGTCGAGATAGAGGCTTCTGATGCCATTATCACATATAAGGTTCCAGTGTGCCATTGCTCAACTTCAATTTTATTTGATCCAAGCTCTACTTATTCCTAGTGTCAGCCTATTTTGCTTTTGATATTGATATTTTGTGTAAGCCGCTTGCCGAGCCTATATGTGTATCCACCCCGGTAGGTGAATCTTTAGTTGTGAATTAGATATATCGGTGTTGTGTTGTGACATTTATGAGGAGAGATTCTGCTATTGATCTGATATTACTAGATATGGTAGACTTTGATATGCTATGGGTATGGACTGGTTATCACCTTATCACGCTATACTTGGATGTCATGTGAAGACTATGACCTTATCTTGCCCTGACTTGCCTCAGTTTGTATGAACTAGAAAACCTATTTCCTATCCTAAGGCTGTTATTTCTTATATGCATGCTTGTTGGATGATAAGGAAGGGGTGTTTAGTATATTTAACTCATGTTTGAGCTGTTTCTCAAGAATCCTTATCATTGGAGACTACCAGGGTTGCTAGAGAGTTTATGGATGTATTTTCAACTGATTTGCCTGGCATTCCTCTAGATCGTAATATTGACTTCATTACAGATGTGGAGCTAGGCACTAAGCCCATATCTATTGCTCTTTACCGAATAGCCCTGACTGAATTAAAGAAGTTGAAGGAACAATTGGAAGACTTATTGAAAGAAAGGCTATATTTGTCTGAGTATATCTCCCTAGGGTGCTCTTGTATTATTTGTGAATAAGAAAGATGGCACTAGGTCTATGTGTATTGACCATCATCAACTTAACAATGTGATCATCAAGAATAAATATCCTCTGCCTTGCATTGATTATCTTCTTGACTAGTTGCAAGGTTCCTCTGTATTCTCCAAGATTGACTTGAGGTTCGAGCATCATCAATTGAGAGTTCGGGAGTCTAATATCCTGAAGATAGCTTCCAAGACTTGTTATGGGCATTATAAGTTCGTGGTTATGTCATTTGGGTTGACTAATGACCCAGTTGCTTTTATAGAGTTGATGAACCAAGTGTTCAAGCCGTATTTAGACATCTTTGTGATTGTGTTCATAGATGATATCTTGGTTTGTTCCAAGAGTGAGGTAAATCATGTTTAGCACTGGAAGACTGTACTTTACAGACTAAGGGAAGAGAGGTTCTATGCAAAGTTCTCTAAGTGTGAGTTTTTGCTTCAATGCATTGCATTTCTTGGCCATGTTGTGTCAAAAGAAGGTGTTATGGTCAACTTGGCCAAGGTAGTAGTTGTTCATCGATGGTTTGTTCAAGGTTGTCATCTATAGCAGCCCCATTGAGTAGATGGACTCAGAAGGCTTTGGCATTTCAGTGATTGACTGGTTGTGAGGAGAGCTTCCAAAAGCTCAAGGATTTGTTGACTTTAGCGTCTATTTTTGCCTTACCAAAAGAAGGAGTCCTATTTATGGTATATTGTGATGCTTCTGGCGTAGGTTTTGGTGGTGTATTAATGTAGAAGGGAAAGGTGATAGGCTATGCTTCTAGAAACTGAAAGTGCATGACAAAAACTACCTTACCCATTACTTGGAGTTAGTGCGGTTGTGTTTGTGTTGAAGTAGTGGCAACATTATATTTATTGGGTGCATTGTGATCTTTACCAATCACCGGAGTCTCAAATACATCTTTTCTCAGCCTAATCTGAACATGAGACAACATAGATGGTTGGAGTTGCTTAAGGACTATGATATATATATATTCTATATCACCCTAGGAAGGCCAATATGGTGACAGATACTTTGAGCTGAAGGTTACTAGTATGAGAAGTTTAGCATTCTTGAGTACTGAGGAGAGGCCCTTAGCCTTAGAGGTTCAGTAGCTTGCTAGACAGATGGTTTGTTTGGATTTTTCTCCTCCTCAAAGTATTTTGGCCTGTGTTGAGGCTAGGTTTTCCTTACTTGATCAGATATGTGCTCATTAGTTTGGGGATCCCAGATTATGCATGATTCCTAACAAAGTGTTAGGAGGTGAAGCCAAGTCTGCTATTGTTGATTCTGATGGTGTTGTAAGGGTTAATGGTAGAGTTTGTGGGCCTAAAGTTGGGGATTGGGTGAGATTAATACTAGAGGAGGTCTATTGTGATAGATATTCCATCCATCCGGGTGTGGCTAATATGTATCATGATCCTAAACAACATTATTGGTGGTTTGGCATGAGGAGAGACATAGTCGAGTTCGTGGCAAAGTGTTTGAATTGTTAATAGGTGAAGTTTGAGCATCAAAATCCCGATGTATCAATGGAAGGAATGTCCATTTCCTAGTGGAAGTGAGAGATTGAATATGGATTTTGTTATATGTTTGCCCATGGCTTTGGGCAAGTTTGATTCAATTTGGGTGGTTGTTGCTCGTTTGACCAAGTTAGCACACTTCTTACCAGCAAACACTAGTTATAGTGCGGACAACTGGCTAAGTTATATTTTCGGGACATTGTCAGATTGAATGGTGTGCCACTTTCTATTGTATCAGATAGAGGGTCTGTGTTTACTTCTCACTTTTGGCAGGCTCTATAGTGTAGTTTGGGTAGTACGGTGGATTTTAGTTCAACATTTTACCGTTAGACTAATGGTCAATCAGAGGGCACTATTTAGGTGTTAGAGGACATGCTTAGGGCTTGTGTTATTGATTTTTGGGCCCGATGGGACCAGCACTTACCATTGGCAAAATTCACATATAACAGCAGTTACCAATCCAGCATCCAGATGGCACCGTTAGAGGCCTTGTATGCCCGGAGGTGTAGATCACCGGTCAGATGGTTTGATTTAGGTTCAACCAGGTGTTGGGTGTGGATTTTCTTCTAGATGCCATGGACTGGGTCCAACTGATTCATAGTAGACTTTTGACTTCCAGAGTTTCCAGAAGAGTTATGCTGATAAGAGGGTTAGACCTCTTGAGATCTCTGTTGGTGACAGTGTTTGGCTAAAAGTTTCACCCATGAAGGGTGTGATGAGATTTGGGAAGAGGGGCAAGCTTATTCCTAGATTCATTGGCCCATTTGAGGTTTTGAGGAGAATTGGTGAGGTAGCCTATAAGTTGGGTTTGCCACTGAGATTGTCTTTTGGTCATCCTATTTTTCATGTTTCTATGCTCCGCTAGTAAATTCCAGATGAGTCCCATGTGATTTCTTATGACCCAATTGAGTTGGCTCTAGATTTGTCTTTCAAAGAGGAGCATATAGCTATATTGGACAGGTAGGTCCGGAGATTGAGATCCAAAGATATACCTTCTGTGAAGGTTCACTGCCGACACCGTCCTATTGATGAGGTTACTTGGGAATTAGAGTCTGACATGCAGGCAAGATATCCCAGCCTTTTGGAGTCTTCAGGTACTTCCTTTCCTTTTTGTTCGAGGAGGAACATTATTTTTGGTGGTGACTGATGTCGTGACTTAGTTGGTCATTTTTAGTTGGTCATTTTTGGCCTTATCCATGAAAATTACTATTTAACCTTTTGAAAGTTGCTTTGGGCCTAATTTGAACTATCTGTATGGTTGGAATTGAAATCTTCAGTTTTAAAAGTTGAAAATATGAGTTTTGACATTTTTGGAAGCTAAAGTTGTTGAAAAAAGTGATTTTTGTACAATTTTGAGTTTTCAGTGTCGGATAAGAGATACGATGATTCCATTAGTTTTAGAACATCAAAACTAAGCTATAGGAAGTTACAAAAGTGAATTCGAAGTTAAAACGAAATTTTAGGCCCAAAGTTGTAATTTAGTAATTATTGAAACCAAAATTTGACTTTGGTCAACATTCGGTGTTCGAAAGCTAGGATTGGAATTCCAATAGTTCCACTTCTTGTTGATGGTGAAACAAACGCTAGAAATGGTCTCATAATAATTTTTGGAGTTGCCGTGAACAGTTTTGGTATTTTGAGTCTTAAACTAGTTTTGTCGGGTTGCATTGGTAAATGTTGCGAGAAGGCCTTGAAACTGATTTCTAATGATCTTGTTGAGTCCGGATTGCTGTTTCTGGTACGAATACATGTTTTATTCCTGAATTTTTGAGTTCGGATGAGTTTCGGGGGTGCATTTTGATTAGGGAAATTGGACTTGGGTTGTTGGGTTTTGCTGATATCTGGTGTAGGTGTCCTACACCTCCTTGTTTGCGCCTCTCTCCACACGATCACATAGGGTCAGACCCTTTGACCTCCGCGTTCGCTGAAGGTTGGCTATCTTGACCCTGGCATTCGCGGTTCTATGTCCGTGATTGCGGAGTAGCTTTTACACCTGGACATTTTAAACTCATAAAACACCATTTTTGAATTATTTTCGAACTTCCAAGCTCTTTGAGGTGATTTCGAAGAAAGGTTTTCAAAGATTTTTATTGGGTAAGTATTTCAAACAGTAAACAAATCATTTTCGATGAGTTTTATCTTATTTAGTCCTTAATTCAAGAATTTGAACACCCAAAATTGGAGATTTTTAGACCTTGATTTTCAACCTTTAAATGCTAATTTCTCATTTATTTTAAGCTTGATTTTAATCGGATTTTAAACCATGAACTCCAATTTTTGTGGGGAACTTAATTTTAAAGTTATTTTTTCAGATTCGAGAACTTTTGATTTTAGCTCTAACTTTGATTATTTTGCCCCTAGGCCTAATTCATGCCAATATGGGTGTCAAACTTCACATCTGGATGCATAATGTCCATTTTTGATAGTGATTGATTGATCCGGGGATCATTTGAAGACTTGAGTTGATTGAAAGCTTTTTCGAGTGTCGTTTCAGCATCGAGGTCCTTTTGGTCTTGATTTGAGTTATTGATCATGTTCATGTGATAATTGAGATATTTAGATGGATAATCGAGTAATTGAATTGACGTATTGAGATAATGATGGAAAAGTGATTCCGGTTGAGCCAAATTGTGAAATATTTTTGTTCTATTGATGAACTGAGATGAAACATGATGGAATGATGATGACTTGAGATCAAGTGAGACTAAACAAAACTTGCAAGACTATTTTTGACTAGTTAGGTCCGATATTATTGATATGCGTGCTTGCATAATTGGGATGAGTATGGTCGGGAATTATTGATATATTTGTATTTTCTAGACGAGTTAGGTCCGATATCATTGATATTCTTGTATTATTAGGATGAGTAAGGTCCGGTATTCTTGATGTTCTTGCATACATAGGATGAGTACGGTCCGATATTATTGACACTCTTGACTATTTATATAACTATGATAATTTGGAACATGATGATGGTTTGGGCATTAGTTGTGATACATGATATTACTCCTTGAGTACATATTATTATTGAGAGTTTTATGCATTGGTATTCCCATTTTTAATGCTATTCTACATGTTTACATGCATATTTCGGTTGCACCATTGATTATATCTATTGTCTGTTGCTTTTGACATCTCTTGACCCGGGTAGGAGGTAAGGGCATTATGCTTCACATTGGTACCACCCCCTTGACCCGGGGAGGAGGCAAGGGTGAGATGCATACTTCATATACCTTGACCATGCACAGGTGGGAAGGACTTGGCATCAGTGTATGCCTTGACCACGGGAAGATGGAAAGGTTGTGGCATTCTGATGTTACCTTGATCATGGGCAGGCGGCAAGGTTGTGACCCTCTTGGTATTTGGACTGATGAGCTGTGCATCGTAGTCTCATTATGGTTATAAGGTATTTATGGGTTCTTGAGGATATCTTAGCTCATTATTAATGTGTATATCTTATTGTGTACTAACTTTTTTGGATGCAGGGATACAGTTTTTCATTATTACATGCTTATTTCATCCCTACAAATCAAGCATAGGGACCTGGACAGGGTAGCTGATTCACTCTTTTGGACTTTTCTCCACCCGTCCTAATCCTACCAGTGAGACTCAGGATTAGAGTCACCGTGGAATATTAAGATTTCCTTTATTTTTCTTTTCAGAACTGTATCAGACACTATGAGACAACCTTGAATTCCATTTGACACATGTGTATTTACACTTTTGGATTGCTTTAGTTGCTTTTGTACTTATTTACACTTCTGGATTCCTTTAGATGCTCTTGCACTTATGACTCTCGATTTTGGATATTGTTATGTTATGTTGAGATGGTTTCAACCTTATTTTTCTCTTCTTTTTGTTACGATCTGTTTTTGGTCATGACATCTTAGAAATATCAAAATAAGCAAGAAGCATAAGGGCTTGTCTCCGAAGCATGGGAACTCACCAAGTCTTCACAAGTAGAGTCTAATATCTAGCCACAAAAGTGAGGAGTGGTATCTTCGTCCTTCCCAACATGGTGACGTCATGTAGGCAAGAGTATATGTTAGTATGTTGAATGTACTAAGTATGTAAGCATGCAATGCATCAGTGAACAACGTACTTAATAGCAATATGCATATACATAGCAATAGAAAAAGGACAAGATATGCATGAGTCAATAGACCTTTAAAATCATGTGTGGAAGCATCATAAAAAATTTCATAGCCTAGTAGACATACATGTATGACAATAAGACCATAACTGACACTAAGACCATGCAGACTATTACATGGAATCTTGATGTTCCCTCTGCATTGAGCAAAAGAGGGGATCTACTTTGCCAAGGCAGACCCGATCCTCACCCTATAACGTTTACCTTACACAGTGAGAATCCATCATAATGACCTCACCCTTTAGGCTTTACTCTAGCATGGTGAGTTCCACATTAAAAAGCTAAATGGATCCATTAGCAAACTTTATAGGCATATAAATATTATCATCATTCCTATGGTGACACGTAGTTATGAAACTTTAGGATTTATATAAGGACCCTTGGAGATAGTCCCCCTTACACAAGCTTATTTGGTGCTAAGTCAAATCCCATGGAATACATACAATGATGTCATAGGAATAGGCCATCCACATGACTTTGTATATAGCGTGGATATACTCCCCATCTTATCATCATTTAATAAACATTAGGGTCATAAGTCACCCTCATCTTCATATCATCATCCTTATCATAAAATTACACTTTCATACTTAGAATCATATTCATGAAATCATAGCTTAATCATAGGAAATTAGGTATAGCATGGGTTCATAATCAATTGAATGAAAATCATGTGAAATAATGCAATTTGATAACAATCCATGATTAATTGAGTAAATAAATCATAATTGAAGAGTAATTGGTGCAATTGGATAAGAATTGAACAAGACCTGTTATAGAGTTATGAATTCTAAGTTGAATTTCAAGAGAATTCATGGAAAGATGATCAATTTCATGTAATTGAAGCGAATTCAGATTAGGATTGACCAATAGTCATAATCAAGATCATAATTGAAGAAATTGGGTAGAAGTAGAGAAAATCCATACGATTTACGCAATTGGATTTAGGTAAAACTTGAGAATTTAGAAGGAACTCCATAAGAAAGGAATCTATGAATGAAATATCACATATCTTAAGTGATTGCTTTGGGAAGCGTGAAGAAAAATGAAGGATTTTGTTTCACTTGATCTTCAATGGAGTTTTTGCTCGCAGGAGAAGAAAGCCCTTGAGAGTAGTTTTAAAGCGGAAATTTTTGTAATGTGTGAATTGTAAAAAAATGGGGTTAATTTTGGTGGGGTTGAAGACAGTTTGTAGTATGGATTTTATTGCCAAAAATCGCTCAAAATCACTTAGATTAGACTAGAAAAATGTCTAAGGCTTTCTTACTTATCCCTGGAAT
>JAPFFP010046609.1:0-10878 GCA_026153255.1 Solanum medicagineum
CCCCTTTTTGGCTTAATACTGAGCTATGATTAGTCAGCTAGCAAATCAAGCAGTCGAGTTAATTAAGTAAGCAGAAATATAAAGTGCATAAAAAGAAACTTTGACACTAGATGTTTTGTTATTGATTTAGATTCAATGTGAATCCTAATCCAGTCCCCTTGGGTTGCAAGTGAGGTCTCTTCAAGCCTTTAAATAGAATTGTGGTTACAAATGGTTTAACTTAAAATAAAGAATATTTTTCTCTTTTTTTTTTGTTTTTCTTTTTCTTTTGATACAGACCTCTCCTTTTCAACTTTTCTTCTTTTCTCTCTCTTTTTCTTTCACAGTAAAACAATAACTAAAGATTACAATGATTTTCTAAAGATGAAGAGTTTAGAAGACTTGATTTGCAGAAGGCTTGTATGCTCGATTAGAGACTCTGATTCCTTCTTATATAGAAGAGACGACATCCCAAGGGTTTTGATCCTTTGATTGAGGCAGTGATCCCTCATTCCAAGAATAAGGTTAAGGGTTTAAGGAAGGATAATCTGTCAATCTTCAAAGTTCAGATTTTCTTTGATTGATAGTCTTAATTTTTACAGGCTAGATCTTCTTATAGTGTGGACATTCCTTTGGTTGTGATTTTGTTGTAACCCTGATTGATATGGCTGATCTTGAATTGATTTGTTCAGATCCTTTATCTTCAGAGCATTGATTAGATTTTGCTTGATTTCCTCCATTCGATCTGATTTTTCCAAAAGGAGCTTCCTTGATTGGATTGGATTTTGCTTGATTATCTCTATTTAATCTGGTTTTTCATAAACTGCTCCTTTGATTGATTTTCTGCTTTAAACGCCTTTTGTCCTGATTACTTCCTTTTGCTTTTCCTGAAATTTTATCATTATTCAAAACAGATTAGCACTAACAATCTCTCCTTTTTTTATGATGGTAAAAAATATATAGTTGACTTCCCTGAGAATTCGTCGATTGCTTGGAGCACCATCTTGGAGTACTCCCTCTGAGTAGTGGCTTTCTGTTCTCCCCTTGAATTGGTACCTGCCAGTTGACTAGCACAGACAAACAAGCACAGACCAGCAGACAAAAATAAGAATCACAAGGAACAACAGAAGAATAAATACTAGCTACTAAACATATAAATTCTAGTTACTAAGAGTCATTCTCCCCCTTTGGCATCAACAAAAAGAGGCCATAGTAGACTAAAAAATAACATCCATAATTTGGGGAAGCAGGCCCTTATTATCCTCGAGGTCGGAGAAAGTAGGTCAGAGTCTTCACGAGAGAAGTCTTCAGATTATCAATCATCATGGTGAGAGAGGTCGAGAGTTCATCCGAATTGGTCTGAATCTTCTGAGCAAACTTGCAACATCCTTGACAATTTGCTCTAGTTTTAGTATGATCTTTGCAACATCAGTGACAATTTCCTTAAAGGAGACCCTGATCTTCTCCATGTTTTTAGCAAGAGAGTCAACTTTGCAGTGACTGGAGAGGAGAAGGTCCTGAAGGGCTTCAAACTTTCATGCTGGAGATTTTGGTCAAAAGATCCTCAAGCGATTTAGCGTCCAGAGGGTTGGGAGAGATAGGGGTAGCAGGAGAAGGATCAGAAAGAGACATAGGGGCAACAGTATCATATTCCAGGGCCCAAGTTTCAATAGTGAGAACATAGTCCATGCTGCCAAAGGCTCTTGAGTTGTAGCACTGCTTCATAGTGACAGATGGGATATCAGCAAGCCCAATGGTGTTGGCCTCCAAAATACGAGATATGATCATCCCATAGGGAAGGCTGGGAGGATCAATGGTGGAGTCAATCATATAGTTGAGGATGAAGGAGGAAATTTTGAAGAGTTTCTTAGAGAGGAGGCAATAAGTGCAGAAGGTGTCGCGAACTAACAGGGAGGAGAAGGAACTAGCTCTTGGGAGAAGAGTGGTTGCGACAATGTAAGCAATAACTCGAGCTCTGAAGGAGATAATTTTTAGGCCCAATAATAGAGGGATAAGGACCAGAAGGGTTAGAGAAAAAGGCTCTTTTCCTTCTTCAAAAGTGACATCAAACTTAGATGGCCACGAATTCTTGACGGGTTCAAAAAAACCAGAGGAATAGATTTCAAGAATTTCTTCCAGAATTTCACAATCTAGAAAGATGCGCTTGCCAAGAGCTAGGGTTTCTACTTCACCCGGTCTGGAGGAGTAAAGATTAGCATAGAACAATCTGACTAAGGGTTCATACACCACCTTTGGAAGAAAGGAGAAAATCTTAGCCCATCCTTGGTATTCAAAAAATTTCTTAACGGGACAATGAAGAGTCATGAGTAGATCGAGGTCAACAATGCATCCATGAACAATTGTCTTGGATTTCAGGGTCTGAAAGAGGGTTTATTGGAGGAGTGCCAAAAATCAAACTTCAAATTGAGAGAGCTTTCAAAATGGAACTTATATTTCTTTTTTTGATCACTAGAGGGGTAAACAGGGGCAGAACGTTTGAGGGTAGAGACAAGAGGGTAGTTGGAAGAGGGAGGAGATGACAGAGTGGAAGAGTTTTCAGATTCTATAGGGACAGGGGAGTGAACTGAGCCTTTCTCTTTGTTTATTGAACTCTTAAGATGAGGCATGGTGAACTAAGAGTGAGTAGAGGTGAAGAAGTGAGAGATAATAAGGAAGAGTGAAGTTTTAAAAGAAGGAGAAGGAGATGGAAGTTGAAGAAAAAGAGGTGGTAGACTGAACGAAAGGACGTGAAAGGAAAAGAATCGACACATGAAAAAGAAGTATGGAAGGACTCAACCGTCAGCCGTCATAATTAATACAAGTAAATCAATTTAAAAATCAGAATATTCAAAAAGAAGGAAGGAGAACCAAATCACCAATAAATGCATCAAGCATTTCCAATCAAGTGCTGAAAAATAAATAAAACGCTTCCATAAAATCAACAATTTTTCAAAAATAATTTTTAAACAGGTTTGGAAATAATATTTAGCGAATTTCTGAGAAAGCAAAATCATTGTTCAAGAAGGGGTTTTATGAAAATATCAGCCAATTGATTTTCAGTGTTGACAAAAACAATTTCAATATCTCCACTTGAAACATGATCTCTAATAAAATGATACTTAATGCCAATGTGCTTGGCATGAGAATGATGAACAAGATTTTTGGATAAACAAATGACACTAGAATTATCACATTATAATTTAGCAGGCCTAACACTTATATCAAAATCAGTTAATTGATGAATTATCCACAAAATCTGAGCACAACATAAATCAATGGCTACACATTCAGCTTCGGTTGTTGAAGTTGAAACACAATTTTATTTCTTGATGTTCCAGAAGACTAAGCAATTTCCAAGAAATTAGCAGGATCCACTAGTACTTTTGCGATCCACCTTATCACCTGCATAATCTGCATCAGAAAAACATCGAAGATCAAGTTTAGGGGTTCTTTCATACCATAGTCCAAAAGAGGTAGTTCCAGCTATGTATCGAATTATCCTTTTGACAGCAGTTAAGTGTGATTCTTTAGGATCAACTTGAAATCTGGCACACTTACATACATTGAGCATGATGTCAAGATGACTAGCAGTAAGATAAAGTAAAGATCCAACCACACCTCTATATTTTGATTCATCAACACTTTTTCCATTTGTATCAAGGTCCAAATTGCAAGAAGGACTCATGGGAGTGCTGATGAATTTGACATTTTTCATACCAAGTTTTTTCACAAGTTCCAAAGCATACTTACTTTGGCAAATAAATATCCCTTGATCAGTTTTAAAAATTTGAAGGCCCAAGAAGAAAGTTAACTCTCCCATCATACTCATTTTGAATTCACTTTGTATAAGATTGGCAAAGTCCTTGCATAGATCAGGGTTAGTACTCCCAAATATAATGTCATCAATATAAATTTGAATAATAATATTGTCTGAGAAAGATTTTTTGATAAATAAAGTAGTGTCAATAATTCCTCGAGAAAAACCATTGGAAAGAAGAAATTTTCTTAGGTGCTCATACCAAGCTCTGGGAGCTTGTTTGAGTCCATAAAGAGCTTTTGAAAGTTTGTACACATGATAAGGAAAATCTAAATTTACAAAACTTGGAGGTTGTTTTACAAAAACTTCTTCTTCAATAAAACCATTTAGAAAAGCACTTTTAACACCCATTTGAAAAAGCTTGAAACCTTTATAGGCAGCATAAGCAAGGAAAATTCGAATAGACTCTAACCTTGCTACAGGAGCGAAAGTCTTATCATAGTCGACTCCTTCTTGTTGAGAGTAACCTTGAGCGATAAGCCTTGCTTTATTTCTGGTTACTTCCCCAGCTTCCTTTAACTTGTTTCTAAAGACCCATTTAGTTCCAATGACAGTAACATTTTCAGGTTTGGGAACTAAGATCCACACTTAATTCCTTTCAAATTGCTCTAGTTTTTCCTTCATTGCATTTACTCAGTAACTATCTTTCAAAGCTTCTTCCACCTTTTTAGGCTCAAACTGAGATATAAGGGCTATTAGCATTTCTTTTGTTGGATGCCCTTATTCTCATTCCATCACTGGTAATGAATTTTCTGGGATAATCAGGCTCACTTCTCTATTCATTTGGAATATTTTCAACTGCTGGTTGGATATCTGTAACAGTAGTCAACTAATCATTTTCAACAGCTATTGTAGGTGGTTTTTTGTCACTGTTAGTGGTATCTTCATTATCAGAACTGCATCTTTTCTCAAGAATAAGATTAGAATCATCAAAGACAACATGAATGGATTCTTCTACAGTAGAATTAGGTTTATTAAAAATTTGATATGCTCTACTAGTAGTAGAATAACCAAGAAAGATACCTTCATCACTGCGTGAATCAAATTTACCTAGGCTGTCCTTATCATTGTTATAAACGAAACATTTGCAGCCAAAGGGATGAAAGTAGCCAATGTTGGACTTCTTTTCATTCTAAAGTTCATATGGAGTCTTCTTGAGAATTGGTCTAGTTAGGCACCTATTAAGAATATGACATGCAATACTTACCGCTTCTGCCCAGAAGTGATGAGGAAGGGAGTATTCACAAATCATAGTTTTGGCCGTATCTTGAAGTGTTCTAGTTTTTCTTTCAACTACTCCATTTTGCTAAGGGGAGCGAGGTGCGGAGAAGTTATGTGAATATCTCTCTTCATTGCAGAATTTCTCAAAGGCCTTTTTTTCAAATTCTCCTCCATGATCACTTATAATTGAGGTGATGTAATAACCTTTTTCCCTCTATACTTTCTTGCAGAAAAGCTCAAAATTCTTTAAAGTATCATCTTTGTTAGCTAAAAACATAACTCAAGTAAAACGGGAGTAGTCATCTACAACAACAAATGCATACCTCTTTCCACCAATGCTTGTTATTCTAGTTAGACCAAAGAGATCCAATGAAGAAGTTGAAGAGGTTTTGCAGTGGTGACAATATCTTTAGATTGAAAAAAATTTCTTGTTTGCTTATCCATTTGACAAGTGTCGCCGATGTGATCCTTCGTGTAGTCTAGCTTTGGAAATCCAATCACCAGTTCCAATTTTACAAGTTTTTCAATTAGCCTCATGTTAACATATCCAAGTTTTTTATGTCATATCCAATCAAAAATGGATGCCAAAAAGATGTGGTTAGTTGATCCTTTGACTAAGTCCAAAATGTACATATTTTTTTCCCTGCTTCTGGGAAGAAGTGCCTTTCCTGAAACATCCTCAATGATGCATCCAATTCTCTTAGATCATACTTCTAGGTCAGCGTCACATAGGTAACTGATACTTAGTAGATTGTACCTTAGTCCTTTCACAAGATACACATTAGTAATTTCACAAAGTACATTAAAAGTAATAGTTCCAATATCAATGACAGTTCCAGTTGAGTTGTCACCAAATCGAATTTTCTACCTCTAATTTTAGCAACCGATTTGAATAGATATTTGTTTCTTATCATATGATTTGAACATGTCAAGATACAATTTACCTTTTGATTTCACGCGGAGTTCCTGCAGAACAAGATTACTTGTTTTGTTAGAGATATTGTTTACTCTCCAAACTAGGTTAGTCGGCTTGAAGAGACGATATTTGCACCTTGAATAGGAATGACCAGATTTACCACAATTATAGCAGGAGTTTTTGCTAGTTTCATTAGATCCAAACAGAATGTAGTATTCACTTTGAGAACGAGTCGACTGATTTGAGTCAGTTGACTTAGTTCCTTTATTAGGGCGTGAAAACTTTTGAGCATTATTTAAGAGATTTTTTAGTTAAAAAAGTTTCTTAATCAAATAGATCTCTTTCAACAGAACAAACCTCGAGTTGATTTCCAAAACTCTTTTTTCATCTTGAATGGTTCTAAGATTTTCCAAGGATCTTTTTAAGTCTGCAATGGCCTGGTCTAGTAAACTTCTTAGATTATTGCAGTTATTACAAAAATTTGATCTTACCTGACTAGGTTCTCCAATAGCCATGAAACACACATTGCTAGTGTCATCTTGATCCTACTCAAATGTGTTTTCATCACTCCAACTACTAAGAGCCTTATTTCTCCCATAGCTTTGAAGTTACCTTTTCTTGTTTTCAGGACATTCACTTACAATGTGTCCAAACTCATCGCAGTCTTAACACCTATCATCATTACGATTATAATTAGTAATCTGTTAATTTCTAGAGTTATTTGGTTTACCTTTTCCCTGATTTTTGTTGCGCCAGAATGTTTCCATGATAGATCTGGTGATTAGATAAATTTCTTGTTCATTGAATTCATCTTCATCATCCAGATTATCATCAATTGCTTTGAAGGCAACAGATTTCTTCTTCTTATCTTCTTTGCCCTTTTTATTCAGATGCGTTTTCTCAAAGGCAATGAAATCTCCTCGAACCTCATCATATGTTAGGCTTTTAGAACCATACTTTCAAGTGCAACAACCTTGGCATTCCATTGAGGAGGTAGACTTTTTACAGCTCTTCTTATGTGCTCTATAGGAGCATATTCCTTTCCTGCAGCTTTGAGTTCTTCTATGATTTTGCTTAGTCGTGCAAACATATTCTCAACAGATTCTCCTTCTTTCATTTGGAATAGTTCATATTCATAAATGAGTAGACTGACAATTATTTCTTTCACTTTGTCGGTTTCTTCATAAGTGTCTTCTAGTTTGTTTCACATTTCTCAGCAGTTTAACAGCTGGAGATTTTCTCATATTCTTCACCATTGATAGCACTATACAGAACATTCTTGGCCTTTGAGTTTGTCTGAATGACCTCCATTTGTTCTTCAGTGTAGATTTCTAGACTAGGAATTACAGCAGTCTGATTTCCTTCAGAAGTTGATGAGTTAGTAGGTTTAGTAGCAGGAATGGGGATATCACCAAGTTTGATAACCCTCCAAACCTTAACATCATAGGATTTGATGAAGGTTTCCATCCATATTTTTCAATGCGAAAAATGCTTTCCATTGAAATAGGTAGGTCTAGTTTGTGATGTTCCCTCTTGAAATAGAGCTTCAAGGGTTTGATTTTAATTCGCGATGATCTTTTTCTTACCTGTGTTTAGATATAAAGAAGATTGTGAGACCAAGGTCTGATACCAATTGAAAGTGCAAGAGGGGAGGGGGGTGAATTGGAATTTCTTCTCCCTTTTTTTTTTTTTGCTTAATACTGAGCTATGATTAGTCAGCCAGCAAATCAGACAGTCGACTATCAGTTAATTAAGTAAGCATAAATATAAAGTGCATAAAAAGAAACTTTTATACCATATGTTTTTATACTGGTTTAGATTCAATGTGAATCCTATTCTAGTCCCCTTGGGTTGCAAGGGAGGTCTCTTCAAGCCTTTAAATGGGATTGTGGTTACAAGTGGTTTAACTCTAAAACTAAGAATATTTTTCTCTCTTTTTTTTCTTTTTCTCTTGATACAAACTTATCTTTTTCAACTTTTCTTATTTTCTCTGTCTTTTTCTTTCACAGTAAAATAATAACTAAAGATTACAATTATTTTCTAAAGATGAAGAGTTTTGAAGAAGGCTTGATTTGCAGAAGGCTTATATGCTCGATTAGAGACTCTAATTTCTTCTTATATAGAAGAGACGATATACAAGGGTTTTTATCCTTGGATTAAGGTAGTGATTCCTCATATCAAGAATAAGGCTAAGGATTTAGGAAAGTATAATCTGTCAATCTTCAACGTTCAGATTTTCTTTGATTGACAGTTTTAATTTTTTTAGGCTGGATCTTCTTATCGTGTAGACATTCCTTTGATTGTGATTTAACTGTGATCCTGATTGATATGGCTGATCTTAAATTGATTAGTGCAAATCCTTTATCTTCATAGCATTGATTAGATTTTGCTTGATTTCCTCCATTCGATCTGATTTTCCCAAAATTTTCCTTGACTAGATTGAATTTTTCTTGATTATCTCCATCTAATCTGGTTTTTCATAAACTACTCCTTTGATTGATTTTCTGCTTTAAATATCTTTTGTCCTGATTGCTTCCTTTTGCTTTTCCTGAAATTTTATCATCATTCAAAACAGATTAGCATTAGCAACTTGGTGGATAATTCACACCAATAAAGTTAAACTTTAGGTAGCCAATCAACTAAATTTTTAAGATTTTTTTTTGAAAAAAAAAGAGCAAGTATACTCTTTAACTTAGTGATTTAAGGTGAATATATCTTTTGCTAAATTTATTAGTCTTTGTGGAGTTTATCAATTGTAGTATATTGATGTCTACTAGGGTTAACCCCTTTGGTTGTTGATTGTAACTTAAAATCGTTTTTCAAGTCTAGTGCAGAGTGCTAACAATTCTACACATTAGAGCTCATGATTTTTACTCTGTTGAATAAGGAAGGTTTTCAAGATAATTAATATGTTCACTACTACTTTGGTCTTTGTAACACCTCAAAACTTCTAGCAAAGATATGAACCAACATTCATATACGTATAAGCTTCAATTTGATGATTTCTAACTTGTCCATATATGATAAGGTGCTCTAACAAGTTTACTGAGTGTGTTCAATGTGGTTTAGGGTCTTAAGATACCTCAAATGCTAAACTAATTTCAAAGCATTATTCCTACCAGCTAAGTTTTCCTTAGTTCATACAAGAGTCAATTTTAAATGATCATAACTTTTAGCATATAAAGAACTAGGTGGTCCATGACCTATCAAATTAAAAGACTATGAGGCGTTTTCCAATGTCATTAAATTTGTATCAATCGGAGTTCAAAGTAAAAAGTAATGATCATCTAAATACAGACTATCCTAACAAAGTTTTCAGAGTCTGCTAATTATAAACCTCATTTATGAGTCGTAAATTGGAGTATGACCCTTAATTGACTCATAAAATCAACATCAAAAAGTGAATTTTTGGGTATAATTTTCACAGAACCAATTATAAATTTTGAATCTTTCTATATATCGTAATTTAGACCCGTAAAATGAGTCCTGAATTATTTTTTTTCACTTGATTTCCATGGATCTTACTACAGATCATAAGACTAATTACGCATCATAATTTGGACCTATTGAATGAACTTCAAAAACTCAAACTTTAAGCATGATTTCTACAGATGAGATCTACAATTTTTAAATTAAAAAACAGATCGTAGATAAGCCTCATGAAATTTTTTATTCTTCCTAAGCCTAAGGCACAATGTTTTAACTTTTATTGATAGAATATATTTCAGTAAGTACTCAGTTTTCCTTTTCTTCTATGCTCCTAAATGTTCAAACTTAGAAAATCAAATCATAAGAAAAACTAAAGTTAAGATTCAAGGCTTTCAAGCAAGTTCTTCTTCCAAGCTTTGTTCTCTCGGATATGTAAAGCTTTGGTGAAAGAATCCTTTTACTCTCATACCAGAATGATGAATTTCTCTAGCCTTCAAAATCTTTGAAGTAAAGCTAGGACTTTTCTAAAATTATGGTTTCTTTTCATTAATTTATATTTTCATTATTTTACTTTGTACTTAAGAATGTATTACATTGATTTAGCATAATTTATGTAATTTCTTAAATATTTATAGTTTTTAAGCATAAAAACAAGTATGATATGAATATTGAACTGAAATAAGCTATTTTATGGTATCATTTCGAGCTTAATCTCATATTATAATTCAATTAAAAAAATAGATGATTTTCATATTCATAAGCCTTATATGTATTTATGTCATATTTAGGAGGATAATTTAGTACCGAGAGGAAACGAACTTAGAAGAATCAAGTCTCATTATTATGTGTCATCATAAGTTTGAGTATACTGTTTTGTTGGACACTCCATATAGATATTATGGTTCTATACTCTGGAAAGGTATAAAGCATCCCTTATAACTAGAATAATAAGTTGGGGATAACGAGGTCACGTGATGTATGTTAGTTATAAGAAACTCTCCCATTTTATGCATATTTTTATAGTCTCTTTTAAGTATACTGTTTTATGGATATGATTATGCAACACTACTTATCTAAAATTCATGCATGTAGGTCCAACTACATTCTTCCAATTTCTTTATTATGATTAAGACTTTTTAAAAACCTTATTCACTTATTATTTTACTTGAGTATGTCGGTGCTCTTTTATACTTAGTGTCACATCCCAATCGGGGGTTGTGACCAGTGCTCGATAAGGGCACCTAGATACATACTAAGCTGAATTTCCTCAATTATCCGACCCGGATACCTGCCGGAATTTCGGCGGAGTTTTCTCTATTTTATTAACAAACCCCACCTACAGAAAAACATCTAGCAACATCCCAGACAACAATACAAATACATATCTCATTATACCTATTACACAAATGCGGACCGACAAGGTTTCCATTGCGGTCCTACCGCCTAATTATCATATCATACATAGCATAATGCGGTCTCGCCGCCTGATCAAGTACCAAAATCATACAATAAACCA
>JAPFFP010046610.1:0-10877 GCA_026153255.1 Solanum medicagineum
CGAGGTCTGGTTGCGAATGCACAGTGGATAAGAAAATTTTGCGAAAATTATTTTTTGCTACTGATCCTCTAAAATTAGGGTTATACCCTTTTCCCACTCAATTTTGCCCCCCGATCAAGAATATGAAGTCGAATTTTGATATCACGCATGAATTTTGAGATATATAAAATCACAATTATGAGCATTTTCGAAGTACATTTTGGGGCATTTTTGGGGCGTTTCAATATCTTCCCCCTGGGAACATTCATCTCTAAATGTCAAAGAAACATACATAAGAGAAGTGATAATAGATTTCAGCCCGACATGATTACAACAAATGCATTTAAACATCGCTCTAAAAATCTCAAAATGAATGTCAAAATCACCATAAACTTGTCAATATAAACATGAATGCATGAAAAATGGCATAAGGGCTTAAATTTAAGACTTGAAATCATATAGGGGCTTAAATTAATACCTTTGGCTTGAGTAGTGTCACGACCCAAGCCTATGGCCTAGACATGACATGGCACATGGGGAACCCAAAGGAACCCCAAGCAAGCCTCTTAGCACATCATTACACATCCTTGGTCATGGAAGTAATAAAATACAAAAGAAGTATTAAATAGGGATAAACGGGGCTAAGGGATAACTTTATAACATCAACATCAAGAGCCAAGGAGAGTCTAAGCTTATAAAATAGATACATAACATGTCTAATAAATATCTCTAACACAGAGATAAGAGTGGGGCCCAAGACAAGCAACCGGGCTCACCCTCATAATCAATACAAAATAAAAAGGAAGATAGTCTCAATACAAAGCAAGGGATCATAAGTAACATCCCCAGAATGGAGGTCTCACCAACAAGCTTGAGAAACGATCTTAGTGGCCACGTGGAGGAGTAGGATGATCATGCGGTGCTCTGATTTCTACATGGTGACATCATGTAGGCATAGAGTATGCGTTAGTAAGTTTGAATGTACTAAGTATGTAGGATGCAATGCAACAAGAAATGGGCATCATATTCAAAATGCATAGAGATAAGCAATAAATGGTATAGCAACGATATGGCATGTATGATCAATGCTTAAGTAAAACATGTTTACATATATCATAATATACATGTGTAAGAAGATACCACTAGAGTATTGGTGGATCATCGCATCCTACCACCCATGGTGACCGGAGTACAAACCCCCTGATAGGTTGATGGTTGTCGCACCTGTACAAACTCCCCGATTGGTTGATGAGTACAAATCCCCTGATAGGTTGATGAGTACAAACCCCGCAATAGGTTGATGAGTACAAACCCCCAACAATGTTGATGGATAGTCGCGCCCTACCGCATATGGTGACCAGAGTACAAAACCCCTAATAGGTTATCAAGGTACGAACCCTTGACATGGTTACCCAACGCACATCCCCCTAGTAAGGTATGGTCACATTTTAACAATATTTAAGAGAATATATACATATACATTTCATCATCAAATAGTCATTCAACTCAAATGATATGCATTGGACCTTTAATTCCTCAAGAAAACAATAATAGGACATTTTATCAAACACTTAGAGGGTGTATAGTACTAGTATAAAATCATGCAATTCAAGAGCTAAATCACGCTAGAAAATTCAATGCAAAACCTTCAGTAGATACTTGGTAACAACCTCAAGCAAAGTACATCAAAACCCTTCATCAAATCTCATAAGATCTTAGATTTGTAGCTCAAAATATGATAAAACAGTCACAATTTCATAAATCCCAACATAGTGTGCAATGCTTTTCAAAATAAATAAGAGTCATGAGTAAATAAACTGTACATCATGCAAATTTTAGGCCAAAGGAAGCTTGGGTATCATGTGCGAAAGAAGCCATGAAAGAAACCCACATACCTTAGCTGTGGAGAACAGCTTGATTAAGATTGAAGATGAAGACTTGAAGCTTGGATGAAAACCTTGAGATGCGGATGAGTTTTGAGACTTGAGTTTAGGAGTAAAATATTTGACTAAGTATTTTAGTGAGTATTGAGGAATGTTTAAAATGATATAAAGGTGAGAAATGGCTATGTATAGGTATTTTCACGTTTGGGAACACTTAGGCCCAAGACTTTAAGTCTTGGACTGAAGTCAAAAATTTTCACCAGTTTTAACATTGGTGTGCGTTGCTGAAGGGACGCGTAAACCCCACTGGAAATTGCATTTCTGAAAAATTGAAATTGCTAATTGTTTGCTCTTGAATCGGGCTATACTCATTTTCCACTCAATTTGACCCCATGGTCAATAATATGAATTCAGATTTTCGATATCAGGCACAAATCTTGAGATATATTGAAATTACGATTCCAGGCAATTTCAAGGCACATTTTCGAGCACTTTTTTGGGTCGTTTCAATATCTCCCCCTTGGGAACATTTGTCCTTGAATGTCAAAGAAATATAAATGAGAAAATTAATCATGAACAAATTATCCCCAACAAGAATGCAACAATACATTTAAAGCACCATTTTCAAAATCTCAACATAATTGTAAAATCATCATGAACTTGTCAATTCAAACATGAATGTATGCAATGACATAAGGACTTAACTTAAGACCTGAGTTCATATAAAGGACTTATATCAATACATTAGGCTTGAGTGGAGTGGAAAAGGTAAGGATATCACTTTGGCATGTCCGCTTTGGCTTCCTAAGTAGCACTTTCAACTTGTTGATTCCTCCAAAGGACCTTAACGGAAGCCACATCTTTGTTCCTCAGTCTCTTCTTTTGTCTATCCAAAATCTGAATCTGAACCTCTTCATATGTCAAATTGTCTTCAACAACTCCCCATAACATCAAGAGGTATGATAGCATTATAATCTCCCACACATTTTCTCAACATGGATACATGGAAGACCGAATCGACCAATTCTATCTCACTAGGCGATTCTAACTCATAAGATACCTTGCCAATTCTCCTCATTACCTTATAAGGACCCACATATCTTGGGCTCGAATTTCCCTTCTTACCAAATGAATCACACCCTAGGAATTCAAGATCCCTTCTCCTCACATCGGCATAGAACTTTTCACGACTTTGGGTCGTCTTCAACCATTCTCTAATCATATTAACCTTCCAAGAGCCTCAATAACCAGATCTTGTCCCAACAAATCTACCTTACAAACCTCAAAACTAACCAACTGGTGATCTACAATGTCTCTCATAGGGAACCTCAAAAGGAGCCATACCGATGCTAGAATGGTAGCTATTGTTGTAGGCAAACTCAATCAATAGAAGATGATCATCCAAACTACCTTTGAGCTTCAATACACAATCCTAAGCATATCCTCAAATGTTTGGATGGTTCTTTCGTCTTGGCCATCCGTTTGAGGGTGAAAGGTCGTACTAAGCTTAACACTTGTACCAAGACCTCTTTGAAAGGACCTCCAAAAGTGTTAAGTAAATTGAGCACCATGATCTGATATGATGGACATAGGAACCCGATGCAACCTTACCAAGTCATGAATGTATAACCTTGTATACTCTTCAGCCCCATATGTGGTCTTAACTAGTAGAAGTGAGTCGATTTTTGTCATCCTATCAGCCATAACCCAACTGGAATCAGAATTGTTTCAAGTCTTGGGCAACCCAACCACAAAATCCTCATTAATCTCCTCCCACTTCCAAGTAGGAATCTCTATGTCTTTGGTTATGCCACCCTTCCTTTGATGCTTGGCCTTGGCTTGTTGACAACTATGGAAACTGAAAATAAATTTGGAAATGTCCCTATTCATGCCTCCCCACTAATATACATCTCTCAAATCTCTATACATTTTGGTGGAATCAGGGTGGATAGAATAAGAAGAATTACGGGCCTCATCAAGGATTGTCTCCCTAAAACCATCAACACATGGCACACAACACCTACCCTTGGTACCCCAGGGCACTATCTCCCCCTTAGGAGAAAACCTCCACCTTTCCCTCTTTTACCAAGGCCTTCAATTCTAAAAAGGAGCAATCAAAATCTTGTTTTGCTATCACCTCATCAACCATGGAAGATTTAGACCATCAACAACAACACCATCATTAGCAACCTCTTCCAACCTAACCCCCAATCTAGCCAACCGATGCACCTTCCTAGCGATCTTCTTATCACCACCATAAACATGAGCTAGGCTACCCATAGACACCCTACTGAAAGCACTCGTTACAATATTTGCCTTACCGAGATGATAATGCACACTCATATCATAGTTCCCTAGGAAGTTCTAGCCACCTTCTTTGCCTCAAGTTGAGATATTTTTTAGTAAAGACATATTGAAGGATCTTATGATTAGTGAACACATCAACATGCACCCCATAAAAATAATGTCACCAAATCTTTAAAGAAAACACCATGGCGACAAATTCAAGATCATTAATAGGATACTTTTTTTCATGTACTTTGAGTTGTCTAGAAGCATAGGGCTATCACCTTACTATTTTGCATTAGCACATAAGCCAAACCAACTCTAGAAGCATCACAATACAGAACAAATCCCTCAAGCCCATCTGGTAGTGACAATATAGGAGCGAACACAAGCTTATCTTTCAAGGTTTGGAAGCTCCTCTAACATTCATCGGTCCACACAAACTTAGCATTCTTTTGAGTCAATTTTGCCATAGAAGAAGCAATAGAAGAGAACACATTCACAAACCTTTGATAGTAACCCACAAAGCCCAAGACATTCCTAATATCCAACGGGGTCAATGGTCTAGACCAATTTCTAATCACATCAATCTTCTTAGGATCCACCTTAATACCATCTCCCGACACCACATGTCCTAGGAAGGAAACCTTCTTCAACCAAAATTCACACTTTTCGTATTTAGCGTACAATTTCTCCTCCATCAATCTTTGCAACACAACCCTCAAGTGAACCATATGCTCCTCCTCACTATGTGAATAGAACAAAATATCATCAATGAAGACCACAACAAAGGAATTAAGGTAAGGTTTAAATACCCCATTCATTAGGTCCTTGAAGATGGCTAGTGCATTAGTCAACCCAAAAGACATAACTACAAATTTTGTCTTAGGAATATCATACTCCCTCACCTTCACTTGATGATACTCAGACCAAAGATCAATCTTAGAGAAGTGGCTAGAGCCTTGCAATTGGTCAAACAAATCATCAATTCTTGGAAGATGATATCTATTCTTGATGGTAACTCCATTGAGTTGTTGGTAATTGATACACATTCTAAGATACCCATCCTTCTTTTTCACAAACAACACCGGGGCACCCTAAGGGGATTGGCTAGGCCTAATAGAACCCTACTCCAACAAGTCCTTCAATTATTCCTTCAACTCGTTTAACTCCGTCATGGCCATATTGTAAGGAGGAATAGAAATAGGTTGAGTATCGGGGAGAAGGTCCATACCAAAGTCTATTTTCCTTTCGGGAGAAACACCAGAAAGGTCATTTGGAAAGACATCAAAAAACTCATTTACAACTGGCATCAACTTTATGGGAAAGACCTTGGACTCCACATTCCTAAACCTCACAAGATGGTAGAGAAACTCCTTAGAGATCAAATTATGAGCTTTAACACAAGAGATGAGTTTACCCTTGACCACTACACTTGACTCTCTCGCTCAAGGATAGTCTCATTTGGGAATTAAAATTTGACTCTATGGGTTCTACAATCAATAGAGGCGTAGTACGCATGCAACCAATCCATCCCAAGAATAATATCAAAATCAACCATGTCCAACTCAACAAGATCACAAGGCAAGATTTTATGTAAGATGCAAATAGAAGAATTTCTACAGACTTTTCTAGCAACAATAGATGCAACAATAGGAGTAGATACCTCACATGACTGATGCAACATTTTAGGCTCAACACGAAACCTTTTTGCAATAAAGTTGGTAACAAAAGAAAAGTGGCACCCACATCAATCAATGCATACACATTAAAGTTAAAGATTTTCAACATACCGGTAACAACCTCATCAACCAATTGCCTCCCATGTAGAGAATAAAATCGGTTGTGCCTAGGGGAACCATCTTTTTAGCTACCTCTCCCCAAAGGAACCACATTAGCACCATATGGATGAAATTCCTTACCATAGGTTGCGATTTCAAGGGCAATCCACCTTGTTTGATCCACCTCCCCACAACTGAAACATGCATTAGTGTCTCTAAAGCATGGACCCTTATGACTATTACCATACCTTGAACACACATCTATAGGAATCACAACACCAATACCTTAGGTCCTAGGGAAGTCATTGGCAAACCCACTATTAGAAGCTTGAGAGTACCCTTGGCCTTGGTGGAACCGGACACCCCTTTGGAACTTACCCTCAAAAGGGACCTCTTAGCCTCATGACCCCTCCTCTTTCTCAACTTCTCCCCCTCTATTTTTTTGGCATAAGTCATCAAATGGGACAAGTCCATGTCACTAATCAACATAGTGAATCGGCATTCTTCACTCACCAAGTCAGATACCCCCATTACGAACTTTTTCATTCTAGACCTTGAGTCGGCAACCAAGTGTAGGGCATATTTTGAAAGTTGGTTGAATTTGAGGGTATACTCCCTCACACTCATGGGCCTTTATTTCAAGATCATAAATTCCACTAATTTTGCTTCCCTAAGCTCAAGAGCGAAGAATCGATTAAGGAAAGCCACTTTGAACCATTCCCAAAGCACCACATAGTTGAATCCCTTCTCTCCTATATATTGGTTGTACCATATTTATGATATCCCTTTAAGTTGGTAGGCCACTAACTCCGCCTTATCTTCCATCCTCACACCCATGATAGTCAATACCTTGTAAACCTCATCAATGAACTATTGAGGGTTTTCATTTACTTTCGACCCATAGAAATCTAGGGGACTCATTCTCATGAAGTTCCTCACCCAAGAAGCCGATGTAGGAGCATGAGGGGCTTGGTCCCCTTAAATGGCTTGATTAGCCACAACTTGTGCAAGGCTTCCTACTCATAGTTGTAGTGCACAACACAACAATGAATAAGACTCTAATCAGTGCGGTGTGTTGGACTCTTAGAATCTAACAAACTAGCACTCTAATACCAAGTTTGACATGACCCAAGCCTAGGGCATAGACGTGACACCACATATGGGGAACCTGAAGGAACCTCAAGCAAGACTCTTAGCGCATCATTGCACATCCTTGGTCGTCAAAACAATAAAATACAATAAGAATTATTAAATAGGGATAAATGGGGCTAAGAAAAAACTTCATAACATCAACATCAAGAGTCAAAGAGAGTCAAAGCTCATAACACAGATACATAACATATCCAGCAAACACCTCTAATACATAGATAAGAGTTGGGTCCTAGACAAGCAACAGGGCTCACCCTTATAGTCAATATAAAATAAAAAGGAAGGTAGTCTCAATACAAAGCAAGAGATCATAAGCAATGTCCCCAGAATGGAGAACTCACCAACAAGCTTGAGAAACGATCCTACGTGGTGACATCATGTAGTCATAGAGTATGCGTTGGTACGTTTAACTGTACTAGGTATGTTGGATGCAATACAATAAGAAACAGTCATCATAGTCAAATTGTATAGAGATAAGCAATAAATGGTATAGCAACAATATGACATGTATGATCAATGCTTAAGTAAAACATGTTTACATATATCATAATATACATGTGTAAGAAGAGACCACTAATGTATTGGTGGATCGTCATACCCTACCACCAATGGTGACCGGAGTACAAACCCCCTGATATGTTACCGAGGTACAAACCCCCCGAAAGGTTGATAGATAGTCGCACCCTACCATCCATGGTGACCGAAGTACAAACCCTCCGATAGGTTATCAAGGTACAAACCCTTACACACCCGCCGTGCAACCCCTGAGTAGGGTGTGGTCCTGTTTTTGTTTTTGTAAAGTTTTTATAAAAACAAAGAATTCAATTTGATTTTCTCTCCTATTTACTATTCCAACACTATATAAGAGAATATTATATATATACATACATTACATCATCAAATAGTCATTCAACTCAAGATATAAATTGGACCTTCAATTCCTCATCAAAATTATAACTGGACATTTTATCAAACACTTGGAGGCTGTGTAGTGTTAGTATAAAACCATGCAATTCAATAGTGAAATCATTCTATAAAATTTAATGTAAATCCTTCAACAGATACTTCCTAACACCCTCAAGCAAAGTACATCAAAAATCTTCATAAAATCTCACAATAGATCTTAGATTAATAGCTCCAAATATTCTAAAACAGTCACAATTTCATAAACCCCAACATAATGTGCAGTGATTTTCAAAATAAATAAGACCCATGAGTAAATCAACTTTAAACCATGCAATTTAATGTAAAAGAAAGTTTGGGCATCATGGGTGAAAGGAACCCATGAAAGAAACATATATACTTTAGCTTTGGAGAACAACTTGATTAAGATTGGAGATGGAGACTTGAAGCTTGGATGAGAACCTTGAGATCTGGATGAGTTTTGAGACTTGAGTTTAAGAGTAATATATGTGGCTAAGTGTTTGAGTGAGTATTGGGGAATGTTCAAAATGATATGAGGATGAAAAATGGCTAAGTATAGGTATTTTCACATTTGGGAACACTTAGGCCCAAGACATGAAACTCTTGGATAAAAGTCAAAAATCTGCACTATAACACTGGTGCGTGTTGCGGATAAGACACATAAACCCCACTGGAAATTGCATTTTTTGAAAATCATAATTGCTAATCATTTGCTCTTAAATCGGGGTTAGACCCATTTTTCACTCAATTTGACCCCTTGATCAAGAATATCAAGTCGAATTTTTGATATCACACAAAGATTTTGAGATATATGGAAATTATGATTTTGAGCACTTCCAACGCATATTTTTTAGCACTTTTTGGGGTCATTTCAAGTAGAGTGGGAAAGATATTGTCACACCCCAAAGTCCCATTAGGGTGGACTGGCACCCATTGCCGATCAGGCTCGGGAGAACCAACCTATATCTGTGCACTTTGTATAAATATTATAAGGAATTCCTATGTTTGCCATGCTTCTAAGACGATAAACGAAATTAATAAGCTAAAATGGAGATGGGTATAGCTAGGTCGTTGGGGCCACGATGTCTAATGTACAAGACATGAACCACACGTTAATTTACACAATCTACAAAGCCTCTATCAAGAGAAAGTATCCGTAAATGTTCAGGACAAGCCCCGTCTAAATTAAATGTATAATGCAAAAATATAAGCTATTAATACACACAAAGCTCCGAAGCAACCTGGAGCTTGGTAACAACAGTTGAATGTCCTGAACTCTACTGAGGAGATCTACTACCTCCTTCACCTGTAGCATGAAATGTAGGTTAGCCACAAGGGACTCAATACGAGATAATGTACTGATATGTAAGGTAGCAAACACTGTATATAAAGTACAATTCAAATACAAATGACCAACTGATCAGTGGTGAACTATATCAGGATCGTCCCTGGCTAGGTTTTTCCTTAACCCCTCGGGCTACCATCCGTAATAAGATGTTTAACTGGCTAAGTGATTCTTCCACCCCTTGAAATATGGGATCGTCCTTGGCTAGGTTCTTCCTTAACCCCCTTGGGCTACCACCCGTGATAGGATTGTCCCTAGCTAGGTGATACTTCCAGCCCTCGGGCTACCACCTATCAGAAACTATATACTTTATATTTTTATTACCTTTGAGATTAGTCTTTTGGTGGTCATAATATTGAAGCTATAAGGTGGCATATGCAGCATGTGCCATGTAAATAATTATACAATACAATATGGAAATGAAGAGAGTATATTACAGAGATAATGAAATGCGTATGAATCGAAGCAACTTATGAACTTCGTTTAGCAACAAGAACTTATATACTTAGTATCCATATATGTATGTAAATTTGAAGATAACTAGATCTATGAGCATATGAATATGTGAAGGGGTGGAGATATGGTTGCTCGTCATGTAGGAGTAGATAATTTCCTTTACTTACCAAGGGATCTATGTTTCATGACAAGTGATACAAAATCAAGTAACCTTACATACCTCGTTGTATGACCTTGTAACTACCTTAGAGGGGTTGTGGTTTCCCTCAAATATTTATCTGTAGTATATTAAGCAATAAGACTAGTATTAGCATCAATATAACACTTCTAGGTAGTCCAATATCATAAAAATGAACACCCGGACAACAAGTTTTCAATAAATGACGCAATGACATTTCTTCAACCTTTTTCACTTATAAACGTATTTCCTAATACTCATTCTTATGTAAATGTCATATATATCTTATTTTAAGAACCTTACCAGTCCAAAAACATCTGAAATAGTGAACATATAATAATTCTTCACAACATACAAACAAGCGGCATAACGTCACATCCTTTTACCACACTTCGACGTCAACGCTCCCAAACTTGTTTTATCTTTACCAAAATTGAATCCACAATTTTTAAACAAAATATCAATCTTAAACTTTTCCAAAAATAGTCCCATAATAGGTGAAAGGACATGGAACAACATATTACAATTTTCAGTTCCCAAGTTTCTTTTAAAAGTGAAATTACGACGTTGTACAAAAATTCATCTTTGTGGACTGTAAAAGTGGTGCAGCAGCTTAATTACATGACCAACAACCTATATATTATTAGGAAATAAGTCTACTTGATATTTCATCCAACCAACTAAGAGTGAATCCTCTTGAACAAGAAGAAACGTTCACAACAATAATTAGGACATATGCTGTCCAGAATTTCCAACTTAACATAATAGCATATACTTCTTGTTTTTCATGAAGAAACCATACTAGAAATATCTATAACTTAAACCATGTAAAAAACATCAAGTTCTCTCTATAATATAGTCCACAAACTATATAGAAGTCACTAAAATAAAAGGCA